>MU172298.1:309130-321647 GCA_016695485.1 Suillus hirtellus
CTTGGACAGGTTCGCATGTTTGTCCTTGAAATTCTTTCTCCAGTGTTCTTTGGTATGTTTGTCCTTGAAGTTCTTTCTCCAGCATTCTTTGACAGGTTCACATGTTTGTCCTTGAAGTTCTTTCTCCAGCGTTCTTTGGCATGTTTGTCCTTAAAGTTCTTTCTCCAGTGTTCGTCTTTAAAGTTCTTTCTCCAGTGTTCGTCCTCAAAGTCCCCCCTCCAGCATTTGTCCTTAAAGTTCTTTCTCCAGCGTTCTTCAGCGTGCTTGTCTCTGGATTTCTTCCTACTTTATCACACCTTACATTACAATACATCAATACTAATATGATGTTTTAGTCTGCCCAGAGGACAGAGGCCTGAATTTTAATAGACAATCCAACATCATCTGAATAAACTTAAATTTTCATTTTCTGGATGTCAACTTTGGAGTGTTACGGATTCTATTTATAATATCAAACTTCAAGTATGGGCAGCCACTGTGGCTTTTGGTGTTTGCGACAATGTTCCAACGTGGTTTTTGTCTGCGCCTACCTTCCAGCGATACCCAATGCTCAAGATCAAGATCATCTTCTCAAGCAGACCAATTGCTGAGGCCACAGTCAAACCCAGGAGTGTCAAGATCCATCGGAAGGAGTACTACACCTGACCCTGGCAGTGGCAGCTCATCCAACTATCTGTCTGCTGGAGAGCATGGAAGTAGGTCCTCGTATATGAAGGTCTAATTTGACTTGCTGATCTTCAAACTGCACAGATACTTCCCATTCCCAAAACCATCGCTCTACAAGTGAAGGCCCAGCAGTACCTGGCCTTGAAGTCCAGCCCCTCTCTAGTCCAACAACATCGTTGGATGAGCCAATCAGCACAGGAGTTCGTCGACACAGGGATAGCGGAGCTTCCAACCATGGGGATCCTATGAAGCTCACACCCCAATGAACGAAGCGCTTGAAGATGTATGCCAAGAAGATGTGTGAAGACAATGATGTCCCAACCGGAGAAGTCATGTGTTTCATCGATGTAATAAAATTTCATTAAACCATTGGTGCTGTTGTGTTGGCTGACTCTGGCTTGATGCAGACTGGCGACATTTTCTATATGCTCATAGACCTGAAAATTACGCTTATCAAACTTTGTGAGGGAAACAAGATGAAGAGAATGCAGGAATTGAAGGATGCCTTAGAATCGAAGGACTTTGAGGTGACAATGGTACTTTTCATTCTGCGTTACTCTAGACTAACTTGACTGGAAGAATGGGCTATATAACCATCTGTTTGCATGCATGCTGTCGCCAAATATCACAGCATATGTTACTGATACTCAGCTTCATATAATGGTATGGCCTCGAAGTCCATTGTTCAATGCCGCTAACTTGTTTCAGGATTTCATTACCACTCATTGCGATGTCTTCAAAATCCCTCCTGGAATGCTCGAGGATGTCGAACTCAGAGCTCAGTTGGGCAAATCGGTCACAAAGCTACTTACAGGGATTTGTAGTGTCATCAAGAATGCTGTATGTCTCGCTACTTTTGTTGACACAACCCCGATTTCATTGCTGTGTAGCTCACCATGTCAGTCATCAAGCACACAAGCATTGCTGATGTGACGAGGGCACTCACACGCAGTGGGTCTGGTATGGAAGTTGATTCTACACATTGGAACAGGATCGCGTTCCTTGTAAGTGGTACTACATACTATATCTCTATTAGCATTAACACTTGTTTGTATGGGGACAGCGGCGTCTTCTGCAAATTTTTCTCATTGGAATCAGTGACTACAAAAGTGCTTCCATCAACAAATTATTTTCCCCTTACCTTATTCCATCGTTTAAGCAAGATATGCAGGGCAAAGTTGAACGTGAACTTGGTGTCAACATCAAACAGCTTGAAAACAAATTGTTTGGCACTGACCATGTGCTTGGGTCCGACAATCAGGCCTCCCTGGACACTCCAACAGATGATGATCATACGCCCAGTGCTAGGAGGATTGAGAACAGTGCCAACATGGATGATAACGAGCTTGAGAACCAAAGTGGAGTGCAGCAGGGTGATGGGGATGCTAATGGCGAGGAAGAGGAATTGAATGGGCCCGGGAACAGTGTTGAAACTGCTGCAGTCTTACTAGATGACCCACTGGACTCCGGATTCGGACTGGTTGAAGGTATTCCAGCACGGTACACCAACACTATCAGATTCTGGAACTTTGTCGACCACTCGCTCTTAATCATGTGCCAGATATCTAAGGAAGCCTCCTCAATTCCCGCCAAGCAAGAGAAGGAGTTACAGAAGTACATTTTTGTTGGCTCACACAGTTATTGACACTGATGTTCGGCTAGGTTATTTATTGAAATCTTCCAGGCTGATCTCACCAAGTTCCCTGGTGGCAAGAAGGTCTTGAAGTTAATTTCGAGGATGAATCCTCATTGGCAGACCGCTATCCAGACCAAGCTCATTTGGACCACCTAAGAATTTCATTCATTTTCACCGCTCCTGCACTGCTGCATCCCTCATTTTAATCATACCTGTCATTTAGCTGCCCCTGCATTGCATTCCTCATTTTAATCATACCTGTCATTATCGCTACCCCTGCACTGCATCCCTCATTTTAATCATACCTGTCATCATTTGGTACAAGAATAATACAATTGTCGTGCTTTCTATGATCTCTCGATGGCGCAAATATCAGTGCAAAAACATTCAGGTAGTACCGCTACAGCATGTTGATGAGTATTCACTCTACATATGCTCAAGTGTTATATGTATACCGGAATTTATGTAGCTTGTACATCAGCCAACCAGTATACTACCAATACCTAGGTCTCAGTATAGGATCTATGTTTTCAACCAAGCATAATTCCAATGCTAGATCTCAGTACACGATGTCCACCCGAAAACAGCCGATGGACCTATGCCCTACCAGCATCGCAGTCACACTCTGACATCACCGACGTTATGTCAGCCTATGAATCCATCAAAATTGTATTATTTAATTATATTTAATACACGCGACGAAAGTTGATGCGTGGAGATCAGGTCAACAAAAGACCGATAAACCCATTTTTGGACATAAATGCTATGAATTTTCCGACTGGCCGTGTACTGTTGAGTTCGTCGTACTTCGCTCGCACTTCGACTTCTCGAAACCTGACCACCTCCTTATTTTAATTGCCTTATTCACGCACCGTAGTTCCCCCCTTTGTTGAGCCGTCATCGTATTAGCCTGCTAGAACCCTTCAATGCATATTTCGTTGGACAGCTACTTGATAAGTCATTGCCATGTTCGTATTTCGTGCGCAGGGATCCTGCCCTCCCATGTGACTCCACCTACTCGCGTACCACCCCGAGCTAACGCTCGGCCCAGCTCAACCTGTTAGAATATGTCAGCAGAGCTAGACGAAGCTGGACCTTCGACTCTCTGAGTCATGTTTTCAGCAATCCTACTACGCTCAAGCCTCACAGACAGTGAAGCCTCGCAGATTGAATCCGTCGGGTTGGGAGCTGAACGAGTCTACCTCCAATGTGGAGCGCGACAATGACGTTGGAATTTATCACCCCATAACCCAGGAGAACAAGTTTGTTGTGGATCGTGATCATAGCCTCGTGGGTGTTTTCCTTGACACCTCCATCAGTCAGTCACTGAGGGATCTCCAGCAGACTTGCCTTTCATCAATGCTGCTAAGCGCTTTCTCGCTTTGATCGTGGAGTATTGTTAGCTCTTTGGTCATAGTCTTCTTGACCAAGACTGCACGTCGAACCACTGCAGATGCTCTGCATGATGATCGATGTCGATGATCCACAATCAGTGTCCGATATTGCCGACACTTTCTCCGACATCAAGATGCCAGAGATGTAATTGACTGGGTGCAAAGATGGACCAAAACCCATAGCAACATTACGACATGCTGACATGCTGTATAATTGGCACGGTGCGTGTCTAAAAGTATACATAGAGTAGTTCTTCCACTTGATGAGACTTTCTAAGTTGCAAACATTGATTAGTTCAGGCGAGAGAGCGTCGATGTGAACCCAATAGACTGAGCGTCTGAGAGATGGAAGACAGATAAATCAGATTCAGCAGGCTCCATGCAGTTTTGATTATCACTAACTTGTATGGTGGAGCGGCAGATATGAAAAGACATTGATGAAGATATTGCAATTACTAGTCACTTACTACGGTATTCAAAGTACGATTCTGAAACGCCTTATATAGGGTCATTTTAGTAAACGTCGATTGAAAACACCCTATGTTCATCGACAAAGTCGGACCCGCTCGCTCAAATGATCACCTAAACAATATTACATCCCCGGGCCGCAGTGCGCAGTACTATGCGGGGTACTTACCCTGCGGCATGGTCACCGTATGGTTTAGCCTGCATCATGCTGCATGTATCAATGTGTGCTGAGAATAATCACTGCGATTGGAAATGAAGTTAATTATGACCGTGGCCATCATGTCAAACGTACCTATAGTGATAATGTACTTGCGGAGATAATTCGATTGAGTGGCTTGACGGTGGCCACGTTGACAACTTGAACTTTTTGCTTCACCACCGTCCTCGACAGCTTCAAGCCAAGAGTCTGAGTAATCCAATTCTATCGGAATTCGATTGATATTGGAGGTGATCGGGGTCCTAATCACACACCAGACCAAAATTGGTGCGGCACTGCATAGCTGCGAAGGCTACAACACGAGCTACATCAAGCTTGTCTTTCCACTTGTCGTTCTTTCCCTGATTTCTACCTTGCCGTGCTGGTTCTCGGCCCTCAGGCCCTTTCACAATACCCCTGGTCATTAATTCACCATTCCAATGTCCTTGTTCAAGCGGCATCCGCCGCCGTCCGACATCGACGAGAATGATACCATAGACCCACAACTTCGTCTCCGCACAGTGCACACAGCGGCTTCCACTATCGCAGAATCCATCCGTTCAGAAATTAGAGCGCAAAAGAGGCGGACCCAGAAGAGATTCTTGTTTTCTCGCAAGAATGCAAAGAAACCAAAGATTTCAGAACCAGGCCCATCAACGTCCCAGGTTGATGAGGTCCCTTCAGCCCCGCAATCGCGGATTCCAGGCGCCCGGAGGAACATATACGTTAATCAACCACTTTCTGCTATGGAGACAGACCATCATGGCGAACCGCTCGCCCGATATGCACGGAACAAAGTTCGCACAAGCAGTATGTTTCATATTTCAATTTTAGTTCCGATTCGAGTGTAACATTGCTTATAGGGTATACACTCTTGACTTTTCTGCCAAAGAACTTATTCGAACAATTTCACCGGTACGTGTCACTGTCGATAAAACAGTAGTCCCATTGATTGCCCCTAGAATCGCCAATATTTACTTTTTAGCGCTCGTGATTTTTCAACGTGAGTACAGCTCATATGGATAACCGGAGCCGTGCCTTGTGGAGTAACAATTGCTGATGAAACTTGCGCAGTTTTCTCAGTCTTCGGTGCCGCATCTCCGCAGACGGCCGCTCTTCCGTTGTTATTCATCTTAGTCGTGACAGCAGTCAAGGACGCCGTCGAGGATTATAGACGAGCCCGACTCGATGAGGAAGTGAACACTTCGGCAATAACGCGACTCGGGCAGTGGCGCAACGTAAACCTGGCCCTTGATCCCCGACCATGGTACCAACGATTGCTCCATATAAATGCTCCTGGAAAAATCACTCGTGGAGTGCAGAAATTACGGGAGAAGGAAGCAGGCGAAGGAAAGCAGGTCATCTTGAGCAAGGGCGGTGAGGATAGGGTCAGCATGAGTACCACAGACATGAACGATAGTATTACAGCCTTGGGCGGATCTCACCCTCCTACAGTGGCAGGTGGCCGGCAACTGGAGGACATTGAAGGCAGTATAGGTAGCGTGGACTTACATACCTATCCTCCAGGGCTCTCGGAAAACGAGCTTGGAGGATGGGGCCAGCACAGTATGTCCCTATCAAACTATGTGCAGTCATCTCCTTCACGGTCATATCTGGGCGTGGTAGATTGGAGCAGGCGCACGAATGGGACAGCCCGTTGGGAGAGGACGTTGTGGAAGAAGCTGGAGGTCGGCGACATCGTGCTTCTACGGGAAGATGAACAGGTTCCTGCTGATATCGTCGTATTATCGACATCAGATGCAAGCGGACTGTGCTATCTTGAAACCAAGAACCTTGACGGCGAAACGAACCTCAAGGTACGGAAGGCAATACAGGCTACGGCATCCCTTAGCTCGGAAGAAGACATCGAAAAATCCTCCTTTGTCCTTGATTCCGAACCTCCGCACCAGAACTTGTATGTATACAATGGGGTCCTGCGATATACGGATGCTACCACGGGAGAACCTCGTAGAGAGGGTGTTACTATTAATGAACTGCTCCTTCGTGGCTGCACGGTGCGCAACACCGCATGGATCATCGGACTGGTTGTCTTCACCGGCCCGGACACCAAGATATACTTGAACGGTGGACAGACACCATCAAAGCAATCGAAGATCGCGAAGGAGACAAACTTTAATGTCATAATGAACTTCCTGTTTTTGGTCATCATCTGTTCGGTATCGGCGACCATTAACGGCGTCATGGATGGGCTAACGGCGACAAGCACGTATATATATGAGCAAGGTGTTGAACCCACCAGTTCCAATGCACTCAACGCACTCGTTACTTTCGTGTATGTCCTGCAACATCATTTGAACGCTCACTAACACTCTTTCAGGTCATGTCTCATCGCCTTTCAGAACATCGTCCCAATCTCCCTGTTCATCTCTATTGAGATCGTCAAGACCATCCAAGCCTACTTCATCGCTCAAGATTTGGATATGTACTACAAGCCTTTCAACACCGCCTGTGTCCCAAAGAACTGGGGTATTTCTGATGATCTCGGGCAAATCGAATATATATTCTCCGACAAGACTGGAACGCTGACCCAAAACGTGATGGAGTTCCAAAAATGCTCGGTGCACGGAGTCATATACGGAGAGGGCGTTACAGAAGCGCAGCGCGGGGCTGCAACGAGGGAAGGCCAGGCTGACGCAGTAGCACCAGAAGAGCTGGCAGAAAAGCTTGCATCGCTCAAGGATACCATGGTTACCAAGCTGACAAAGCTATTCAAGAACCGCTATATGCAGGTCAACAAACTCACGCTCGTTTCGCCCAAGCTTGCAGAGGACCTCACAGACCGCTCGACGGAACAATATTCTCATATCATCGCGTTTTTCCGTGCCTTGGCTGTGTGTCACTCGGTCTTGGCAGATAAGCCTGAGCCACAGGAGCGCCCTTATCACTTGGAGTATAAGGCTGAGTCTCCAGATGAGGCAGCGTTGGTTGCTGCTGCGCGGGACGTTGGCTTTCCTTTTGTGGGCAAGCATAAGGACACGATTGACATTGAAGTGCTTGGCCAACCTGAACGGTTCACGCATATGAAGACGCTCGAGTTCTCTAGCGCACGTAAGCGCATGAGCGTCATTGTTCGTGCTTCAGATGGACGCCTCATCTTATACTGCAAAGGAGCGGACAGTGTCATATATGAACGGCTTGCCGAAGATGTGGACCCTGCTTTGAAGGAGAAGACGACCAAGGACATGGACTTTTTCGCTAATGGTGGTCTGCGCACGCTCTGCATTGGTTATAGAGTGCTCGAGGAGGACGAGTTCTTGAGGTGGGTGCGAACGTATGAAGATGCTCAATCAGCTATCGACAACCGCGACGAGGCCATCGAAAACGCGGCTGCTGAGGTGGAACACTCGCTGCAGATACTGGGCGCTACGGCTCTTGAGGACAAGCTACAAGAAGGAGTGCCGGAAGCTATTGAAATGCTCCATCGCGCAGGAATCAAGCTTTGGATTCTCACAGGCGACAAACTCCAGACCGCGATCGAGATTGGTAAGTGGGATTTTTCATGTTGTCACAATTGGATTTCATCGTTCCCTAGGTTTCAGCTGTAACCTCCTGAAGCAAGATATGGAAGTCATGATCCTGTCTGCTGACACCCCCGAAGGCACTCTTGCTCAGATAGAAGCGGGTCTCAACAAGATTGCCTCGATATTGGGCCCGCCCACCTCGAAAACACTGGAACGTGGGTTTGTCATTGGCGCCAAGGTTTCCTTTGCGGTCGTTATCGATGGTGACACCCTACGTCATGCATTGACGCCGGACATCAAGCCTTTGTTCCTGAACCTTGGTACCCAGTGCGAAACAGTCGTATGTTGTCGTGTCTCCCCTGCCCAGAAGGCATTGACCGTGAAGCTGGTGAGTATACCGTCACTCCCTAAGGTATCTTACTGACCTCGAGTTCGGTGTCAAGGTCAAGGAGGGTCGGAAGGCGATGACATTGTCCATAGGAGATGGTGCTAATGACGTCGCAATGATTCAAGAAGCCAATGTTGGTTGTGGTCTACTTGGACACGAAGGTTCACAAGCTGCTATGTCTGCCGATTATGCCTTTGGTCAATTCAGGTTTTTGACGAAGTTGCTGCTCGTCCATGGGAGGTGGTCGTACCAGCGTATTGCTGATATGCATAGTAATTTCTTTTACAAGGTATGTTGCGCGATTTCATTTGATTGTACCCGCCGTTAATTTGTCGCTTCAGAACGTTATCTGGACGTTGGCCATGTTTTGGTTTATGCCATTTTGCTAGTGAGTTTCTGTTCTTGGTTTATATGCACTAGCTGACAACACTTTTGAAAGCTTCGACGCAACCTATCTATATGATTACAGCTTTATTTTGTTTTACAACCTCATCTTCACCTCACTGCCTGTCATCGTGCTCGGATGTGAGCACTTGTTCGTTATTGACTGGGCCCTGCTCAACTGTTTGTTCTAGCATTCGATCAAGATATCAATGCTAAAGCTGCCCTTGCTTTCCCTCAGCTCTATGTTCGTGGCATCAGAGGCTTGGAGTACACGCGGACAAAGTTCTGGTTCTACATGCTCGATGGTCTTTACCAATCTGCGGTCGTCTTCTTCATTCCCTACTTGGTCTGGCAGCTTGGACTGGCTGTGGCGTCCAACGGCAGAGGGATTGATTCTTTAGCTGACTTCGGGACAACTGTTGCGGTTGCTGCTATTTTTGCAGCGAATACATATGTCGGGATGAACACTCACTAGTGAGTGCGCTTTGTCATGCTGGTTTTATGACGCTAAATGTTTGCTTATTCTAGCTGGACCTCTATCACTTGGATAGTCATTGTCGGATCATCCCTTGTCATGATGCTTTGGATCGTGATCTACTCGTTCCTTCCAGTTAACACCTTCTTCTCTAACACGGATGGATTTATAGATGAGGTAGAGATTCTATTCTCCAATGTCACGTTTTGGACGACAGTTGTTTTCTCCGTTTTAGTGGCACTGGGTGAGTTAAAATGGTGTTTTTGGAGACCCATCCTAATTGACAATCGATTAGCGCCTCGGTTCCTCACCAAGTTCTTCAAGTCGACGTACATGCCCTTGGATAAAGACATTGTTCGCGAGATGTGGGTTATAGGGGATCTCAAAGATCGTCTAGGAATCCGCCATCGCAAGGAATCAAAGAACAAACATGTTGTTGACCTTGAGACTGCACCCATGTTTCGCGAACCTCACGCTCGTTCAGCGTCGGAATTAGCTCTGCAGCAAAGTTATGAGCCGACATCTTCAAGATCCCCCGCAGGTTCTGATGGGAAGAGTCCTGACGACAACGACGCAGATGCTATCGAGCTGGTCCCCCAGGCCGCTCTACCGAATCCTTACAACACGGAAGATAGTGTCTCGCCCAGTCCCTCTTACTACTCGCCATCTGACATCCCTGCGCCCTCGCCCATACCACCCTCGTTATACAAGTATCCATCAGGAGAAATAAGCAGCCAAACATTTGCCGGGCCATCGCGCTCACACTCTCTGAGCCCTGAGCCTCCCGTTCCTATATTAACTTATCCACGCCCCTCGCGTGATTGGTCCCAATCCCCTTCGCGTCTGCAAACCCCTCCACACCCTCATTCCTTGGCACCTGGACGGCAACCCCTCGTTCAACTTCAACCAGAGGGACTTCATGATCACGACGCTGGCGAAGGTCGGTATCGACCAGAAGAATCTGATCAAGACCAGGCAGACGGCTCACTGGCGTGGGACGAGCCGCGGGTTCTCTGAGATCTTTTTTGGCCTCTGCTGGATGTCGATGTATCATAGGAGTAACGTTGTGAAACTGTTGTACTCACCCTTGCTTTCGTTCTAACCTGTCTACATCTTATTGCAACACTCTTGTGCATTTCGCATTTACATGGACTCGTAGTCGGTACCGAGATGGCCATCCCTATCTATTGTCCTACACCTTTTTTCGATGTCAAGCTAAAGACTTTTAACATTGATTTTTTAATGGACTTGTCAAGGCCAGGTGTTCAGGACTAACTCATGATGATAGATCTGGAGATTTTGTAGTTTCGAAAAAGAACAGGAATCTCACATATTATCAATGGCATCTACGTGGAGCCCTCTACTTCGAGCGCTAGACCTACATGCATAACAATCAGATTTCGCTCTGCCTTGCATTCTTTGAGCCATGAGTGTAGGATAATTCGCATCTTCGAGGTATTGAAGTCTTGATCCCCAATCTCGTGCTTGACGGTGTAGTCTCAGATTCAAATAGATAAAGTACGTACGAAGAGTAATGATTTTATGCACGTCTCTATGCCCTCGACCGTCGTAATGAACGTTGTCTTTTGGTATCGTGAATTGCAGTTCGTTAAACACTGACGGCTATGACGCTCCAAACCCCACTTTAATAAACTGCGCGATACACGACATCCAGTGCGCGATACGACAAAACGTGATACGACAGTGCGCGATACAACAGAGTGCGCGCGATACAACAGAGAGTGCGCGATATACAACATCAAGTACACCGCACCGCGCGATACAACAGGGAAAGGAATATAGCTACTATTGCTAGTATACTGCACGGCCAAAATCTTCAAAGTTTGGCTCGACAATCAGGTATTTGATGAGATTGTTAGCCGTGCGACTGATAAGCTTTCGCTCGTGATCGAAGGCACTTTGGCCTTTCACAGTGAATAATACCGCTTTCCAGCAATCCGGATTTATCTCGCCGATGTCGAGTTTCTCAAACCGTTCGACGGCATCCTTGTAAGGTTGTGGATTTCGCCCATCCAGCAGAAACCAACCCATTCTGTTCCACCACAACTGCTTCCAGTCCTCCTCGCATCTCTTTTGCTTCACGCAAGTTCCTGCATGTACCATAGGTGGGGCTTCACATGCAATAATCCGACGGTGTATATCCAGACGTTCCTTGACCTTGAACATTGTGTTCCACATGATGGGCCCAACAGCGTGACGTTCGTCGTCGGACATGTCATTGATGCAAGCTGAAATGAGGCGCTCAAAAGCATGCAGCAAGAATTCTTTGATATTGAACTTCAAAGCAAGCGAAATAAGTTGTGTGGATTCGAGTGAGTAGCGGTTGCGCTGGAGATTTCAGACAGCATAGTCACGAGCATCTCTGCAAAGATACATGTCGCTCAGCTCCAGTAGTTGGATGACGGTGTCATTAGGTATTTTGACAGCATCAGGCCTCCATCTGCATGACATTCAAGTTGGATGTGAGCTCAATATAAAACAAACTCAGGCTCACTTGTTGTAACAGACAGAAAGGAACAATTTGAAAGCATTTTCGCTTACTTGCGACGGTACAAATATGGGTTTGTCATCAGTGCTACCGTTGACCTCTTCAAGTTGGGTGTCCTGGCTTGCAGCAAACATATCCCTAAACCCAAGAGATTTATCCCCAAGGATGCTTGCATGCACCTTGAAGAGTGAGTCTCTTGCCTATCAGTACATTCAAGTTAGTCCATCCTAAGGCTATGATCCGTCGAGTGGCGCAAACCTGGAAGATGTGGGTGCCATCTGAGAAGAAGAACATTTGATGGCATTGAGCAGGCATTGAACTTGAATCAGTAAGGCAAGTCAACTTGATTGTTTGAGCAGAATATTGCATGAACACGAAGGGATGGCTTAGAAGAAGAGTTGAGGTGTTAGTAATAAAAAAAACCAGGTATGGAAAGGAATGTGTTAGACCCAAAACACGTCACCAGTAAAAATTATACCAGCGGAACCTTTGAACAACATATAGCTTTCTAACTTGCGTCAGATACAAAACAGTGGATGCTGGTCCTTTGGTGCCATTGTCACTCCCACTTCTCCCTGAAACAAAAAATTGGTCTGCAGAAATCCAAGCTGCGTATGAGAGTGTCTGACACACTTATAATCATGCCATCCAAGTTCTTCGAGCAGATGGAGCTGACCCCACTCGTATTGCATTCCACGTGGATGCTATCTTGTCGAATGCAATTCCAATTCTCCAAGCACTTGTACCTGACATCGACTCAGATGATAATCTGGGGTCTCTCCCCGTCGAATGGTTAGCTAATGTCGCCACACAACTTGGTTGTGCAGTTACCAATCTCGAACACCTAGGAACAACTGTAAATGAACAGTGAGTCAAATTTTTGATAGACATGCAGATACTAAGACGAGATATTTACAGA
>MU172298.1:323457-346496 GCA_016695485.1 Suillus hirtellus
TATATATATATCTGACATGGTATGAATCACATACCATGCATGACAGCGGTGAAAATGTTGATGTTGCTACTTATATGGTCATGCGAAATGGCCCAAATTGTGGCTCCTTTATGTGGGGATCGTAAGACTTTCTTTTATCAAATGACCGATTGGGAGTTGTGCTTACACAACTACTACAGGTCCACTCAAAACTCAAGGATAGAGCACTGTAGAGAATCATGCCTCTCATAGTGTGATATGGCAGTTTCCACTAGGGAGTATACAGCACCAACTTGCAGCACCACTCTGTGTACTGTCTGCAGCAATTCCTATATGAGGCGCAGCTTTCCCACGCAATGCGCCCCAGGCGCGCACCATTCCCACGCTTCGCGATGTATACGCATGCGCACGTTCCTGCACTTGAGCGCCCTATAGCGCCAGCCATCCAGAAGCATCCATCCACTGTCCACCAAGCCCTCTAGTGCGTATATTTCTATTTCTCTCATTGCATATTATTCCATCTTTATTTTTATCATGGATTCTTACTTATATATATCTTACATACCTACTCAGTAGTGCTTCGGCTCCGCATGACTGCACTTAGGCGCGCTATATAAGCGCCAGCAGTACATACTACAACTTAACTTACTTTACCTCCCATTTTTACCTATTACTACTTACTTACTACTTAGGAGAACATAGTAGAAACCTATTCCTTTAGATCTCGTGCTCTCACATCTCTTGCACTATATTATCACTTAAGTCTAGTCTATCTATCATTTCCGCATATGCGCGCGTGTGTTCCCGTGCCTTGTGCGCACCTGTGCTTTCTCGCGCTTTGCTGAAGTGTGTACCTCTAGATCTTCGCAGCACTTGCTTCCCCTAGGGTCAAATGCACTTGTCTCCTCAAGTAATGCAGACTAGGCAACGCGTGACCTCACAACTTTTTATAGATACTGTCAGGAGCATCCTTGTCCCTCTCAGTATTGTTGTTTCTACAGTGCCTCTGGGTTGAAGTAGGAACCCAGTTTGTGAGATGTTGGAGGGCATTCTTCAGTCGCTTGGAGAGATTGCATGGCCTCAATATCGAGAAAACGGGTCATTTGTGGCTCCTCCAAGGTCTATTCTTGGATGCTATCAATGATGACTGTAAGACCTTTCAAGAAGAATGGAATCTTCATCCGATTGCTGGCCCATCAATGAACAATAAGAGCCCATAGGTAAGTAGTAATATCTGCTACCTTGGACATGTTCTTTGCGCTTTATATCTGATACCTTGGACATGTTCTTTGCGCTTTAATCAATGTTCAAACTTGCATTTACGATTTATCACAGGATCTGCAACTGATAAGCCAGGTAACACTTGGCATTTACCAAGACAACCGTGAAGGAGTTCACCCTGACACAATTGAACAATACCATGGCACTCATGGGTGAGAACAGACTCGTTGTCATGGACAAACTGGTGCTGGCCATCCTGATGACGAAGACACTAATTCAGGGGATCAGCTCATCTCACAGATAGAAGAAGATCAGGAACAGAACATTCGACATGCTGCTGTTGAAGTGCCTGGGAAGAAAAGTCCCTTTGTGACCCAGGATGATGAGAACCTTTTTTTTTCAACAGTTGAGCAAATCGTTGTCGAGGGCATCATACCTGAAGCTTACAGCTTGTTACCTGATGAACAAGATGACGAGGATGCAGCCATGATCGAAGTCTTACAATTTGGGAGACGCAGAACAAAATCTATTGTAGTATCATTAAGTGATTCTGTCTGGGAAGCTCATGCAACACTCTGGTATCAAGGACTGTCAGCATTATCTTTGTTTGAAACCGAAAGATACTTTTAGCTAAATATCATACATGAAATATATGCTTAAAATTTGACCAGAGACATAGCGTCAATCACAATTCACCAAGGCTTTATGTGAGACAAAAATTTTCTATAAAGCATATCTACAGTATACTGGTTCTTCCGAGCCATCTCCACATCATCTCATACATTGCTATGTCCGACCGCTACGAAAAGTACTGCTGAGACTTTCGTGAAGGAGGACAAGCCTGTACCTGTGAATACTTCACCCCACCCTCTAACCCCAATGCTCCTTACTACTGTCAAGAATGCCAGCATGGGTTTAGCAAACATCCCGAGGCTCTGGATTCCACTTCGTGAGCTACACCTCAAAGGCAAGAGGGCACAGAACTGTCTGGAAAAAAGAGGCTGGTCAGTATATTCAAGAAAAAAACCAGTCTAGGATCTGTGGTGCCAACAGCTACCTCGTCCAACAACATACTTGACCAGAGGGTAGATGTCGAGCAAGCCTCAGTAGCCCGAGATGAAGTCATGAAAGGCTTCAGGGCTGGCTTACACTCACAAACCAGCAAGGTCAATAAGGTGCGAAACACATCATGCACAATTGTTATACTTACAAGTTGGTCTCGGAGCAGTTGCAATCATGTCGAGTTCCTAGTAGTAGGGCAAGGGCTGTGTCATCAAGTCAATTTGATGCCGATGGGGATAAAACTGCGAAAGTCGCATCATGGCTTCTTTTTGTGAATTGCCTTGACGTGCATGAATATATATCTCTTTTTACATGAGAAAAAACTAACAGAATCTGTTGAAGGATGACAGTAATCTCAAGAGCACGAGTCTACTATCATGGATGCAGCTGCACAACATGGAACGTCGTCGTTGTGCACATATTGAGACTGCTAGCAGATTTTCATTTAATTGAATGTGGACTCATGATGAGGTTAATCAGTACCTGCAAAATGAAGTGTTTCCATTGCCATTTGAATATGTTAATTCAAAAGAAAAAGGAAAAGGAATTGGCACACCTTCGTGCCTGTGGGTTTTAATAAGCAAAGAGAGGCTCTGATACGAAGTCGTAAATGTCAACAAGCCAACTGGCAGTGATCTTGCACGATTCCAAGGGAGACACAAGTGCCCTGTGAAAGACGCCAACATCATCATAGGTAAAGTCTGTCCTACAATTTCTTGATAGGCTAACCTACATGTCTTCAGCATTGTGGAGAGAAATTCCAGAACATGTATATGCATCGTGGGATCCGGAATATCAAGAGATGGGGGATGATGGGATGTTTCTGGATTCCGACAATGCTTCAAGTTTCGAGGAGTCAAAACCAACAATATTAACACATGCAGGTAAGTTTATCTAATATCAGTCGCAGTCAACTGTTTGGTACATATTTATCTCTCTCTCGTTCACTAGCCGCTGCGAAGCTCAAACATGGACGAGAATCATCTGTTGAGATTGTCTCTGACATAGAATCCAAACCTTCCATCAAAAAAATGAAAGGTATGTATATTTCACCAGTTGTCCTGTCTCTCCTTCATTGTTCTAGCAGGCACCACAGTGAAGCAGGAGGACTTGGTGTTGGATTTCCGAGCACAGAGTGTTTTTCATGCAGCCTCGCAGCCTAACAAATGTTTGTTCAAATTTAAACCTTTTTTTTCTTGCTCGCTCACTCACTCACAATTTAGTTTTTCTAGAAAGCTCCAATGCAGACATTGACAAACTTCCTAATGTTATTCGACAGTTGTCGCTAGTGCCAGAGACTCCAGTGCGAGAGGATAATGTCCCCTCCGGCTCTTTTTTCCATGCTGGGTCAAGCCATCAGGCATTGCATTTCGGCACTGCTGATTTACTATCTAGACAGTTCCTTCTTCGTCATGTCTCCAAGCCACTTGACTTTGTAGAGCCCCAACCATCCAATATCTTCTTGCGGGGCGTCCTCGACCCTGATAGTCCATCTGCCCCTCCTTGTATTAATCCTTGGTCTGAGGACTATTTTATAGGAGACATGAATATTGCCGTCTAACATTCTGTGCCCTACTAGTACTGCTATCTACATAGTATCCTTTTAATCATGGACTCGGAGCTTCCATTGTCTATCTAGATTCTATACCATGCTACCCTGACCTGCTACCTGACCCTAAACTCTTCCCACTATGTAGTGCTGCTGAAGTTCAGTTCTGTCTGGTTTTTTCAAAATAATCGAGGACCGAGAACCGAACCTCGGTCAAGTTCACCAAGGTAGGGTGGACTCTGGGCCGGACCACTTCGAACGGGTTCACAATGATCAGGTTCGAGTTCAAACCAGTTTGAACCGCCAAATGCAACATGAAATTAGCAAAATTTTCCAAGTACAAACAATTGTAGTAGGCTAGACTATTCAACAACAAACATTTGAGGAGCAACAAGCTCAGCCTGCACCATTGCTGAGATATGGCCTTGACAGTACGCACTTTTTAACAGTTGAAGTGCCTCGAATGTCTCTGGAAGCAAGCAGTTGCGACATGTGGTGCCAGTGATGCCACCACTTGAGAATGCCTGTTCAGATGCTACCGCAGACCCCTGGATAGTGAGGTAGTCTTTTGCGATGCAAGCAACAGTGGGATACTGAACCGAGTGATGCTTTAAAAAAATGATTGTCAGCTTCAAGTTACACAGAATATTAAGGATATGAGGGAAGTGAACTTATGTACACCCCACCATGTGACTACATTCTCAACATCCTCCAGTGGTGCAGCTAAGTAGTCCTCCAATTCCCGATGAGGCCTTTGACGAGCTGCATCATGTGAGACACGAGCTTTGATTGCATCGCACATCCAGCTCTGGCCATAGGAACCTTGGTGTGAGAGGGATGGTGTAGCAGAATGTGTCATTGCGGCAGAAGAAGGAGGGGCACAATAATACTGATCAAACTAGATACTAAGTTAGTGCGCAGACAATTTATTGAGATACCTATGGACTTACCACATCTTCAAGCCATTTCACTCCATCAGCAAAGTCTTGAGATGCCCATTTTGCCTTAGCATAGGCAACTTTGTAGTTAGGGTCGAGGGCTGCATGAAAGTAAGAGTGTCGTCAAAATGAGAATGTGTGAATTAAGAAGGGGCACGTACCAAGGCAGATGAAGTAGACATCTGTGTCATTTGTCTTGCGGTACCACTTAGCCAGATTGTCCAGGCCGGATGTGACAGATGCTGAAAGTATGTTGAATGTTGAAGTGCCAGCCATGCGTTCCCACATCTCTTGAAGATATTTGAGGACAGGAATGGTGCACCAGACTGTAGGTTCCTGAGTAGCCGAGAAAGTCTGTTGAGCATTAGCAGGCTCCTGCGCAGTGGATGGGGCGAGATGGGCATGTCATCATCAGGATCATGATACCATTCAATTTCAGATGCATCCTTCAAAATGCCATTAGCATTAACTGCAGAGTTAGACATGTTTTGATAGATAAACTTACCTTGCATATACCCCACCCTTTTATTCTTGGCTGATGTTCTGCACAAGGCCAGAACAAGATGTGAATATTCATTTCAATGTTGGTGATGATGGCACTGGTGAGGATTGTGCCAGTGATGATTTCACCGGCAAACTTACTGATGTGTCGACAGTGAATATCCTTCAAACCTGAGGAGTCGCAGAACAGAAGCAACAGAAGCAACAAACCTGCAACTCTAATGATGGGTTCGGACCGGTTCAGACTCGTCCGAACCAGTCTGACGTCCATCCGAGACCACCCGAACGAAGAACCTATGTAAGGTTCAGTCCTACCTTGTATGTCGAACCCCTGACCGAACGGTGGTTCCGTTTGCAAAAGTTCAGGTTCAAACCTAGGTTCGGGACTGAACTGCGGCAGCACTACCACTATGATACAATACCTTAATCTTACACCCATCGTGCACTCGAGTATCGCACACTCTCTGTTGTATCGCACACTCTCTGTCGTATCGCGCGCACTCTGTCGTATTGCACACTCTGTCATATCATGCTTTGTCGTATCGCACACTGGATGTCGTGTATCGCGCAGTTTATTAAAGTGGGGTTTGGAGCGTCATACACGTTCACCAATAAATAAGCAAGCTACTCCACCTGGCAGGGACCTTATCGATGGCGAGTACTCAATATTTTTGGAGAACGGTACACGACACACATGTTGCTTGTATTAAGAGTAAAACCAACCGAGAGGTTCAACTACTTCAATGGGGTACAGCACGCCCAGCACCCGTCGCTCACATAGAAAGGTGCTGTCCCTGCCCAATTTTTGCAGTCCAAATAAAGTGAAGAGGGGGAGCATGGGCTGTCGCAGGTCACACCCCTAGGGGCTGTGGCTCTGTTTACCCCAGTGACACTGGCAGCGGTACTGGCAGCGACAAGGATTGTGAAGTAAACAATTTGAATGAGCTTCATGGTATCTGGTATAACTATGTCATCAGCGTAGTATAATGCGAACATGTGAGCAAACCACACATTGATAAAAAGTCTGACTGTGCAATGTGTATGATGTTGCTATGAAAGAGTCTGAATAAAAGAGTTATTGCATGTCAAGTCAATAAAATGTGCATAGTGTAGCGCAAGAGGGCTACTCACTGCAAGAGGAGGCGTTCGTCTCTGAGGCCATTTCGACCTAACCATGTTGATTTTATACTTGTTCTCGTGAGCAGTGAAAAAAATTCGGAAAAAAAATTATACCAAGAAGATATGCAGCTCTGTCAATTAAATCCATCTCCTTTGACCAACTCCGTCTACCACGGTGATCGGCCTATACGGATTATATCGTGTTAACCAGCGCCTTGGCACCTTCGATTAAAATTGAAGAAAAAAACTCTCGCACCTCATTTTACCCGTGCGGCCATGTCTGGGTCTGAATCATCGACTGCCATCAGACATGCAAACCGCATCAATATGTCCACTCCGACGCAATTTTGATATCGAGACCGTGACCCGTCCAATGAATCCCAAACGAGCTGCTTGGGCGCTGCACCAAGCGGTCCAGTCGTTGGCTTGTGACAAGGACATTTCAATGACCTTGGACCAGCGCATAGTGTTCGTGCATATTGTCATATAATTCATTCCGTGCGTCCTCTCACCTTGATTGAAGCATTCTTGAGACAATCTGACGACTTCCCGTGTATCATCCAGTCATAGTCACGCACAACCTGTTACTTGCCAAAGACTTTGATATTCTGGACTTTGAGACTGTATACCTACACGATTTAGACTTGAAGTTGTGTTTTTCAGTTTGTTGCGGGGGTGATCGCTCCTGTGCACTGAAGTGCCGATGATTCGTGGATAAGAATGAAGTCCCACAACGCTAATTTTGCATGACACCTCATGTGGCAAGACACAATTTGCGATGGACGAGTGTCTGAGCCTTGAGGGCGTTGAATGCACTCCCACCCACCGAAATCCGGTGTTTATGCCAAGGAGCTTGGCCCTAGCAAGATAGATAGACCACAGACGAATGAAAATAAGCGGACATACGATCTCTTTAATGCTCTGAGTCTGGCCTGCTGTCTGCACCATGGCCGCTTTCCTCGCCGTCACTATGTCACTGCACAGGTCCTTGTCAGTATCTGAGAGTTCCGGCAAAATTTCAGAGAGGAAACTAATAGATTTTACTGTGGTGGTAAAATAGATGAGAACGAAAGCAAGGAACGAAGTCGCGAACGGACGAATCATGATAGTCATAATACATGGGAGGTCCCAATGCGAAAGGTAGCATGGCGTACATGGTGAGGCATGCTGTTGCTCACTCCCATGCTACCTAGTAGCAAAAGGACGTCGTCACCTGCTGCCCGAAACAGCATCGAGGTAGTCCATGAACCAGCCAAAGTCTTCTGGCCAGTGGCATTTGGCTCCCCACCGGGATTGACATCGTCACAACCAGGCAGGGTCCCAGGATACATCGGTAACGGCAAACTTCGCAGAGGAATGGAATTAGATGTGAATGACCTTGCTCTTGCATGAATCTTCCTGCACACGTCAAGATTTCCATCATCTCGAATGAGGTAGACCAAGCTCGAGCTCGCGGCAAATGGCATCCAGGATATTCCATAATGGGCATCCCACCCTTCTGCTTCCCCCGTCAAGATCGCCTTCATTGCATGGTCGGGGCGTCTCAGTGTACATGAAGAGTAAGAATCTATGTCTGGTCTGGTGTGGACAACGTTGATACTTTGAATCAAGTTTGAATTTGAATACGCACAAGCAGATCTGAACAAAGGTTTCGTCATCGCTCAAACTAAAAGTCGAAGGCAAGGTGGAACAAAAGTTATTGGTTGATCAAAAACCACCTTCCATCACTCGTAGTGATGCAAATGCAAGGTAGCGTTGTCGCGCCTTCGTTCTCTCCACGAAAAAGTTTCTGCTGGATGATTCGTCCGTCAGGAATTCTTGATACGTTGCATGAAGGGGTCAGATGGGGGTATATGAGTCGGTGGTGCCGCTGGGGAGGGATCATGTCCTCCGGGTGTGCCTTGGTTGACGCAGCGACTGGGATTTTCAGCTGTGGTGGGATGTTTGTCATCGGTGAAAGGGTGCGGATGTGATGTGTCCCGGGCGCCTGATAAGAAACCTCAACAGGATTTGGGGCACCTACCTCGATATTCTTATTCGGTGAAGCATCTTGAAGTTCTACATTCTGGGTCACAGGAATGCGGTTGCTTGAAGCGTTTCTGTACAATATCAGCCATGTTCAGATTCAGGAAACTCAGCAGTCTACTTACAGGGAGTTTCTAGAATGGTCTGCTTGACGCGACTACGAGGTTCAACAGCTCTGGACAAAGAAAACATCAGAAGCAACGACAAATTTCATAAAAGCTCGTCCACAGTGAGTAAGCCTTGAGAATACATGCCGAGCTTTCGCGAACGGTTGCCTCGCAGGTTTCCGGAGGAGGATCTGGCCCATGGTCTTCGATCATCACGAGTGGTGGATTACTGTAAGCGACTCGGATGTGGGGTGCAAGTAGTATTTGAAAGTCGAAAATCCACGTTGAGTAGCCTCTGAGGTTCAGCGCTCAAGCGCTCACTTTTAGCCTTCGGCCCTTCGCTGACTGCTTAGATACACATGCTCTTGTCACCTTTCGTCTGGGCCTGACTGGTGCGCGAGAGAAATTGCAATGGGCGTCGACACGTGTCACGACGTCGTAGGATGACCCTGCATACCCATTATTTGGCATCTTCCGCGTCCACCGTGTACCTGTCATCTACGGCGAGACTAGATAAATCAGAAAGTGTGGGATTTGGCCAGTCTGGTCTGCGTGAGGGTCTAGACGTCTATTAATGTGACAGACAAGTCACACTGCTCTGTCACGGTGTTGAAACTTAATACAGACCAAACACAGACCGGCTATTTCCTCCATGTCCTCGACAAAATGCGCTCGGTCGGCTCTTACCAAAGATTGTCGCTCGCTCGGGGTGACATTGCTGCTCTAGACTGGGTCGGAAAATCCTCCGAGTTTTAAAGTTGTCTCCGAGTCGCAAAACAACAGTGCGGCGGTGGAACCTGCCTTAAATCTTATACCCTTCTTGACAACCTCAGCGTTCCTCGTTCCTCATTTCGCGAACTCCCGACTGCAACTGCCTTGCATCACGTTTCCTGTCACAAGCTTGGCCGAGGATGAGAATTATGTTTCACTTATGATGTCAAGACAAATGGGCTGAAAGACACGTTGATCGCCACCGAAGAAAAGCTAGTTCAAGTCTCGCCGACAAGCCTGTGAGACGCCTATTCGACAGACATTCTTGCTCGTCTCTCTGTAGCACCGTTATGACCTAGGACTGCCTAACTTTTCAGAAGATGCGCACAGTGCAGTCGATTCGAGGAGAAAATGTACCTGTTGCTCAGTCGCAAACATTCAAGTTGACTTCCTGGGACAGCCCTGTGGCGCATAGCTATTGCTAGCGCACTACTAGTACTAGCGTGCCAATTCCGAGTCGGGGAGCACTAGAACATTGCGTCAGGTCACGATATCATAACACAATTCAGGGACATGGCCACTATCGATGACATGATGGACTCATCCGTAGAGCTGCCGTTTCACAGAACGGGGATATCTCGTTCAACCCTTGGCAGTACCTGCATGGAACAATTTATATATCCATATGTCACGGTGTGCGGTTTCGCGCCACTTAAATTGAATATGATCATCCCTGTCACCCTCGCCATGTCGACTACTATCAGAAGAAACAAACAGCAAAGCCCCTTGGAGAGCCAATTGCGTTCCCAAACTCGATTTACCCACGTCCTGCCTGTTTACCCTTCGTCGATACAGTCATAAGAGCTGCGAGTGCGGCGTCCTTTGCCCCCTCGTATTCTTGGACTCAGACCCGATTCCCCAAAAATCCTCTGCATCTGTATCCATGTCCTGACTAGAAGTGCGGAAGTGCCTTTTGGACGGTTTCATGTCTGGACTAATGAAAGTCGTTAGGGTGTCAGTTAAGAAACATGGAAAACCAAGGGAAGCATGGAGATGCTTGAGTCAGGTTGCCAGTGAGACCGACGGTTGCAAGATGCTTAATTCTGATCTATTCCAGGGTCAAAAAGGCACGATCCGGAACACAGGGTCAACACACGACCGCAGAATAATGAAGGTAACTAGTATTCACTGAAGACAAAGAAACTAGACCCCCTGCTTACTACGATAGCGGATAGAACGGTCAAGACTGACGAACGACCTTTTCCAGGGTCATCTAGAACATCTTGAAAGCCTGTTTGCATCGAGTGCGTCGCTGTTCACCGGAACACCGCAGAGAAACCATCGGAAGGTTGAAAACAAAGGCGATTTAGGATGTTTCTGTCGCTCGACCGAGCACTCACCAAAAGGAGTAAAAGTGGAAGGTGGCCGCAAGGGCTAGTGAGATTCTGAGATCTCGGTGACGGAGTAATCTAGCACCACCGCATGAGAAACACTAATCCACAAAACCCAGCGTACGCATGGTGCGATATGCAGTGTTAATAGGGCTGGTGCGGGTTTCACGGGAAGATTACTGCGGGAGGAACTTCTGACCGAGACCCCCAAACTAATTAGGGTGCAGAAAAGAAGTAAATCATAGAGGAAAAAGATAAGTCTATATCCAGCAGATTTGATTCTGATCCGAGTCGTGATCCACTGTATCTGCCTCCACTCACATAGTGGGAGGTTGACAATGAGCTCAGCTCCTATTGGTTGTCGAAATATCCGAGCCATTACTGGTTTATACAGCAAAGTAACGCATTGGCTCTGCAAACTCTTGGCGACCGAGAACAATGGCACGAAGTATGCTTGATAATAAATTTAACGCATAGTAACGTGCGATCTGCAGGAACATTGCTCACCGTTTCTTAGCGGTGTAAATTAGCAATGGCGACGGCGCCAGTAACATACAATTTTGTATGTACTTACATGAGCTGCAATCCTTCAGTGATGAATATCGAGTATGTTGATAATCTGTAATAGTATAAGTACAACATCGTATGATCCTGCTTTGAGTAGCCTCTGTGATGTTACTATGAAGGCAATTAATGTACGGACATCAATGATCGGAGTAAACACATACCGAGGTGAAGACTCAGAGCCTCTGATCAGTGATGCATTGAAACAGCAACATGAAGGCATAGCTACCGCAGGCGGTGTCAAAACGATGAGTTTTTGTACTTCAATTTGTTGACCGGCGATGTCTCGGTCCTCGGATAGCCACCAAAAAGCCATGTGAACTTCTGGATGAGAACGTGGTTCTCATCATATGCTGGCGATGGGCTGATATGGATGAATAAAGTCTTCCAAATGACCTTCACATTGGTTGGTGACTAGCCCGGATCGGTGAACCGGTGGGTTGCAAGTTGGGAGAGACAGCTGTCTTCTGATGGCGAACGTGCGCTCCATTCACAGTGACATATTTTTCTGTCTGTCAGACCATCTCACCGCAACAGAGTCCAGCGCTTCAAGCCGGAAGTTTGCGGCCTAGTACGGTGTGAGCGCGTGTGCATGAAATGATGCTTTCAAGTATCGACAGGCTCATCTTTCCGGTGATGGAAAATAGATGCCATATTTATCCACCCGACGCCACTCAGAATTTGCACATGTTAAAAAATTATTTAAAATACTAAGTACTTAGCGAGAGCTTGGGCTCAGTTCCAGTCACTGACCTTGTAAACAAAGGTAACAACACTCACTTCAGGTCAACAGCGCAAGTCGTACCTTGAATTCACAGACTTTCACATCATCATTTGGCAACACATCGATAGATGTCATAAATTGTAGCCCAATTCAAGAACTGTTCAGGTTCCGCGAAGTGGTTCGTTGAATTCGCAGGCCGTGTGCACCCTCTATGATGGATTGGTGGTCCCAGGCAAGTACGCATAACTAATGTTATACAATTATATCACTTATGACAGCATCACCTCGCCCTGAGCGCGCAGGAAAGAGTAACCCTGAGAACTGACTCAACATCAAGTTGAATTTGGACTGCAGTCTCTAGATAAGATCTCTGATGGTTATCTCACCGGCGCCCATTCATTTTGCTAAAACGTTTCGGTTCCGCAGATAGTTTTCCGGATAGGCTGAGGTCAGATCAAATCCCGATATCCTCTGTTTGATAAGGAAACTTCCCCGAGGTTCAACAGCTATCATGTCCTGAACGGTGAACAAGGCGAATACCTCGGTGATGTAATTTTGAGAATTGATCCCTACAGCATGCCTGAGGGTCGGTTATGCAAAGTCGCACCATTATGGTCCTCATATTTAATCTACTCGTCCCTATCCTTTTGCCTCAGCCCATTTCCCTCCCTTGCCACTTAGGATGTCTTCTGATTTATCCGAAGCTGACATAATTGCACTCGTGCATGAAAATGATGCTTACCCTGAACAAGTGTGGTATACTATCGCTGCGTTCCTCTTCGTAGTAGGCTGCTTCCAGTGGGGCTCACGCATTCACTCCAAATTCGCCAGGCGCAGACACTATGAGTCTGACGAAGAAACTGCCGCCACCAATGACATTCAATACAAATTCTCTCTCCGCCGTATCCCGCTCGCGATCGTAAATGTCTATCGTGTTGTTACTTTCCGGTGGACCCTGGAAATAGGGCAATCTTATACCCTCAATATGGCAGAGGTTTTCGTCACTGTGGCATACATCGCCCTTCTGTTGATCTATGCCTTCGTTAACAGTGAGCTCACGGAATCGCGTGTGTCCCATTTACACTGCATTAACTAAATCCCGCAGCCACCTCAGTCGAGGGTCAGAAGCTTGATATCATCTACTGGAGCAACCGCATAGGCATGCTGGCGTCCAGTCAATTTCCCATTGTCACCGCTCTTGGCACAAAGAACAATGTCGTGTCTCGTAAGTGGAAAAGCTACGAATCAGACGTGTGGCTGAGTTTTTGCGCCAGTGGTCACGGGCATCAGCTACGATAGGGTACGGCCCTTAATTATTCTTGACACGGCACTTTAATTAATCATGGATGAAGCTCAATTATATTCATCGAATGATGGCTAGGACATGCTTCATGCTCCTTTGGGTACATGCAGCGGGCGAAATAGTATGCTTTCCCTCGTACGTACCTCCGATCTATGCTTGCGCTTTTCTAATGGAGTTTACCGAAAGCTTCCAGGAGACTTTGAGCGAGCCATGGCTTCGTGCCGGTATCACTGCCATGGTTGCCTTCTCTATTCTGATCATAGTATCACTGCGTCCTGTTCGTAGTGATATCTACGAGGTCTTCTTTTACGTCCACTTCCTTGGCGTCCTGTTGGTGTAGCACTTCTATTCGCTTGTAATTGTCGCTGACAAAGAGCACAGGATATTTCTGGTGGGAGGGTATTACCACACTAAGGGTGCTCAGTAAGTGCAAATTAATACAGACAGCTTGGTTTCTGACTTGTAGCGAACAGCGGGTCGTACTGGATATGGCCATCGTTTGTGTTCTGGGCTCTCGACCGCTTCATCCGAGTGGTTCGACTTGTTGTATTCAACCATTCTTACTTTGGCTTCAAGTCAGGATCTGGGACGATGGATGCAACGACTGAAATGCTTTCCGCCGATGTCGTTCGATTGCGCTTACGGCGGCCCCCGCATTTCCATTGGTCCCCAGGACAAACGGCGTATCTAATCATGCCCTCAGTTTCGACACTGCCATTCGAAGCGCACCCCTTTACTATTGCGAGTTTCGATTCTAGTCTGCTTTCAACCTCCCAAACGGAGGATCAATCTGGAAGCGGAGAAAATGATGAAACCCAGGTTTTGGGATCAAGCGCTCCATTCTGGAAAGAACTCGTGTTTTTGGTCAACGTACATGGAGGGTTCACGAAAAAGCTAAAGGAAGTAGCTGACACAAAGGGCATAGTTAAGGTTTTTGTAGATGGTCCTTACGGACCGTCTCCTGACCTGGGTTCTTACGACACGTGCGTATTTGTCGCAGGTGAGTTGTGCGTCGTCTCGTAATCACGCAGTACTTATCAAATTTAGGAGGGTCTGGTATATCATATACCCTTCCGGTCTTCCTGAGCGTTATTGAGTACGGGGGTTAATTTCACTATTGTCATTGATGTCTCATTGTTCTCGCAGGAGCGTACGCAAGGGGAAAAGCTCCTGCAAACGAGTTGTGTTCATTTGGTCAATACGCGGAGCTGGTGCGTAGATTCATGACTCATCTATAACTTCTATTAACGTCATATTTTATAGGCTATGTTCAATGGATCGAAGAAGCACTTATCAAGGCTATTCAGCTTGCCCCACCTTCTTTGACAATATCCATCCGTATCTTTGACACCGGTCCTTTATCAAAGGCGCAATCTATGGAAGAGAATTACAGCCCTTCAACTCCAACAGAGAAGAACGGTATACCTGAACAAGTTGTGACAAGGAAAACTTCTTTAACGTCCTCAATGCTATTTTCGTTACGCGGGGTCAAAATGGAAAGTGGACGGTCGGATCTGGATGGACTGCTCAAAGAAGAAGTCAGCATCGCCTCGGGGAGTATGTCGGTGAGCGGTAAGTACTCATTCCACCGGCCTTCAATGGTGTGCAACTTACGGGTATTGCATTAGTTTGCGGATCTCAGAATATATCGCGCGCAGTCCGTCACGCACTTCGCTTCCCTGTCTCTGGACCTTCCAGTATTCTCAGTGGAGGACCGAGCGTGACCCTATATGTCGAATCGTTCGGATACGCCTGATGACTTCCTGTGCCACCTGGTTCACTTTTATGTATGACCTATTCTGTTTCCTTTGTCACCTGGGTTTCTTGCGATTTGATACTGTAGCTAGTACGGTTTACGTCGCCATGGGAGTTTGATAAATGTACTCGATGGGATCATTTTTAGTATACCCCAAGTATACTTGTAAATTTGTCGCAAATGTTATGTACTTTTATGAAGTTTATGCTCGTTGTGGACAACGGTGAGCTCAAATATTCGACCTGTCGACGCGTTTTCGTAGGTTTTCCACAATACCATTCAAGGTATCATCAAATAACCTCAATTTCGGCCCTATGGCTGCTCCGAGTCGGAGCAAGTACATACATATGTATGTATGTGTGATGTATGAAGGCTACACAGGCATGCCGCAACTCTTCCGCCGGTGCCTCATACAGGCGCCTGAGAGCATTGCCCCCTCGTCAGAAATACTCCATTTTAATTGTCAACATTGAATCAGCTGCGGAAAAAAGTTGAGCGGCTCGCGCTGGCTGTTAATTAGCCAATACATATGTTGCGCAGTTCGCAAATACCCATAGAGCGGAATTAAACTTCTGGCATCACACGCTTGATCCGATCAGCACTGAATGTCTGAGCGCCATGACCGATACAACTGGGAGCCCCGCCCATTATATCCGGGCGCCTCAGACATCACGGAAAGAGGTTGGGAAGCAGCAGGGAATTTCAATTTCTCCAGGCACAAAGATGCGCAGGGTGATTGATACCCGAGGTAGGGTTGACGTTTACTGCATGCAATGATTGGCGACCAATCTGATATGGTATATCTTGCGATTACAGTGGATCATGCAGGAGGAGATGTCAGCATGTTGATCACGCGAAAGAGTCGATTACTTACAGAACTAGACCTAACTAGACTCTCCCTCGGGGCCGATTTGCACTCAACGCCACATGCTAGCACTTGAAAGAGCCAACAGCATATAATTGTTCAAGGGCTCTATCATAGTGCTGATTTCATAAATTCATGAGCTAGTAAAATTTGAATCCGTAAGCTGCTGTATTTTTTCCACTTCAAGGACCCTCATTTGCCAGTGCTCCGAAAAGGCGCCGAGTAGTAAGAAAGTCTATGACTCACATTGCGTCTCCATATCGCAAAAATAGCAAACCGAGCGCCGAGTAGTACTGGCTGGCGCCCGCTTCTGTATCACGAGTACACGATAAACCCTTGTGAAAGGAATTAGATCAGTGATGTCGTGAGAGTTCCAAACTGAGGTATTTCACACTAAGTTACTCGTTTCCTCTGTCGACACGCATTGAACTGATAAAACAGTTCCCCAGCATGTTTGGCATACCGTCAGCGCCTCATGCTGGATCTCGGGCAAAGGTTTCGTAATTTCTGTGTTCGAAGCTGTAACTGTCTCGGTGATATCCACGCCGTGCCGAGTACAAGGGTCGACGATCTCATCTTGGCATCTTATCATCAGGGGATGGTGTAGTTTGAAGTAGTCCAGGAATTGCAGATGCCTAGCGGAGGGAGCCAAGGCACGGGCCAACCTTGTCCAATACTAGTTTTTAACTCTATTTGGCAAGCTCAAAAGAGGACCTCCCCACAAGCTGGTACATCATACTAGTAGCTTCTAGGGTATCTAATACTTCGCCTCCGGATCGGAAGAAAAACGCAATACATAGTACTAGTAGCAGAATTGCTCGTTTCTGAGAACTTTAAGTCTGACTCACCCTCCTGTAGCTTATTCATAGCGTTTCGATCGAACACTCTTTCCTCCAGTCGTAGAGGCGAAAAACCTCGCTTCCACACCTTTGGGCATATATTATATGATATAACACATGCATAATCCAGGACAATAAGAGTGAGAGCGCAAGATTGATAATGGTACGGGAAAATGACATAGAAGAAAAGACGCACAGAGGTCATTCTAAGAATACATCAGCGCAACATCAGCGAGCGTCATGAATCAGTGCTTCTCAGCGATTGCGCCATTCCGCCACCATCAGAAGGAAGGCACTAATCAACCAGGTGGCGATAAGATAGATATCCACATTAGTAAATTTTGATGTCTAGAGCAACTCTACGACTTTCGAGTGTAGCTTTGGACATATATTGGCTTGAAAAACACCCTGCTCCCTTGTGAATATGATGGCAAATGTTTTCATTGAAACCCGTTGGCGTTCTTCACGTCACAGCAAAGTATCCTACCCGAAAATTCACTTGACTTGAGAAAACAATGGAAATTCAGCTGTGAATAGTGAAGTGGCGGACACGAAGAAGTGAAAATCATGCCCACGCTGACACAAACTAGTAGTGAGATAGGTCATGGGCAAAATCTTGATGCTACTCACCACACCTGTAACCGAAGATATGACCATTTGTCCACGGTACGCACATTCCATGTAAGATTATACTCCCTCTGGTCCAAGATGGCATGTCAGCAGCTACCCAATTGATACAGCAACAGATGCATACCTTGCTATTGGTGCTAGCGCGAAAGATACAGGGTCCATGGGAAAGGAAGGACATAGCGACCAGCTTGGATGAGCAAAGCCCAACCCAGAGCGTCCAGCAGAGTGTCGCGCGGTAGACCACGTTCTTAGCACCTACTGCTGTCACCCGTCTCCTAGGATAAGAATGTCCGTTAGCTAGGGTAACAGGAACGGTAGGATGGCGGGGATGACAGCGGTTTCGAACCTGTGAGTTCTCATCAAGGGACTACCACTATCCCAATTGCGCCGACCTTCTCGTTCTGTTGAGAATGATACCACTGAACCTACATATCTAGTGGGAATATAGGTTCCGTCGCACGACTGAAACCGCGTCCGATGACCGCTCAGCTGTATTCAGTAACCGTGACCCACCGGCAGGGTAGTTTACGGTTGTGGAAGGGGGTGGAAAGCTTCATATCGCAAGTCTCGTGGCCTTGAGCTGTTTCAGTCATTTCCGAACCGAAAAAAAGATTGCCTCCATGCAGGAACGATGTTGGAATGAGAATTGGGTATGGTCTGACGCAGTTCGGGTGATTGGTGCATGTTGCATAATGGAATGTAAGACTTTGAGTCTCACGGACCCGACATCAGACAACTCCGAAGCGCAACATCAGTTTGGACAGTTGATTTATAAGAAGGAAGCCAGTGATAGTCACCACACAACGCAACGACGTCCAAGACGTACGGTCATCGCCGATGTAAAGATCCACTGACCGTCTATCGCTCTGTCTCACAAGGGTTGGAACTTCTCGTTGACGGAACCATTGCACATTCCACCACACAAGAAGTACCAATCATCAAGCACATCATATGCGTGGTGCGATTTGAACCTGATATCTTCCGCAGACCAATGCCTTAGAGCCCTGAAGATGCGAGTACACTGAAAAGAGAAAACAAAATTTACCTATGGGGTATTACAAATGTCTACCATGGGGCGAGCACGATTCCTCCGTACTGCGGAACAAAAATAAGAATGAGAGCAGAATTGTGGCATTGAGCATAAAAGACGAGCAGACGTACGGCCATGTAACTTGAAGTAGATGCTGAAGTAGATGCCAGCATGATGGATGAGAACGTCTCATTGACTCATGAAGCCATGTATGGCACCACCGCGCGGGAATGTAACAGTGCTGTAGGAATCTTGTGAAGACAAACCGTACTTATCAATATAGCAAGGTTCAAAAAGTAGATGTCATATGCCTCAAGATATCGTTCCTAAACAGCCTTGCACGATCGAATGAACATCGGCAACGCAAAGCACAGACGATCTCAACAATATGAGCATGGTGTCTCACTCCAATTCGATCCATGTTTCCGATGCAATAGCATTGAAAATAGCCACCGTCGGCGTTGCAAAATGGGCATGCATGAGCGAGATCGAGCCGTAGAGAGAAGTCGGCGAATCTAAGGGGCATCCAAATATGTCTGCGTTGTAGAGACGGAAGTGGCCTGTATATCTTGAGGTGGGGCCTATTGTGCTTGGGAGGGAGAGGTCCGTGGCGTGTTTAGGACTCCGTAGTAGACGTGGGCGTGGTTGGGGAAGGTTATGTCGAGAAATAGAGATTCGGGGCCTGTGGGTGTTGAGTGTCGTAGTCTCAGTGTTGATAATGAGTGTGGGACGTGCCTTTGGGTTTTGTGTCTGTCCATGTGGAAAAGGTTTCGTCCTAGAAAGTGTCTTGGGTGTCACTTTCGAACCATGCTGCAGGGTTGACTGTGGGGACGGATTATCCTTTGCCTTCCATGTGTTTAGAATCCTCCTTGGTTCTGAATGCTCCATGTGCAGTAAGCTGCGCCAGTTCAATACGACCTGTTCTACGCCACATCGGAAAAGCGTGATTTTGACGATGGTTAAAGTTGACGGCAAGCCTAAGCTTCGTATCCTTCTCCAGTTCATGAACAGACTTAACTTTTTCCCATTAATCATCCAAAAAACACCATCACTCAGTGAAGGTTCTCCAATGAGTGCCCACTCAGCAGCTTCGTTATACCGTTTCTTCAGTCCGTCCTCTTCGTCCATTCACACACGCAAACTGCCCTCCTCTTATATAACAAGATCAAGCACGAATATGATGTTGGGATAGATGTACGAGTGGACGCTTGTAGTAGAACCGGGTTGATGAGGGTGTTCTGGGGGTTTTATCGAATATGGGGAGTACCATAATGATGGGAGCGTGCTACGAGGGCGGGTCCCCTGCCAGCGACAGAAATTGGACTGGGAGCACGTTTTGGAGTTGGATTGTTTGAAGCGAGGGCGGTTGAGAGAAGAAAGAGGAGGGTAGTCTCTGGGGACCGAAATTTCTTGGTACCACATATGGAAACAGTCGCTCACTTCATCAATCTACAATATGCAAGCTGGACTTCGTGCATTTCGCCTAGTGATACAGTGCTCGGAATATTACAGCTACCTTCAAATCGATAGACCAGAATCCATTTTTGTTCATTCACCGCTTTTGTTTAGTTGTGGAGCTGGCCAAACAACAGGGTCCTGCCTTAGGCTGCCTATTACGATACTTCGTCGGGGCGAGATACCCCAGAATGGCACTGGACCTGCGCAGCTTTCTCATTCGACACTGTCTTTGGACATTTTCGCTATGGCTGGAAACCACCATCACATTCCAGCAGCCATAAAGCAATAATGTGTCACTATACCTGCCCAAATGTCATCCAAGGCTGGTTGCTAGCCCTGCTCGAGTGGAGCATGCAAGTACTAATGCTGAGCTCACTGTGCCAGCATGATCCGAAGTTACAAAGACAATGTTAAACATACCATGATGAGTTGGTGATAAATAGTCATACCGGTATTACCAGCAGTGAGCTCAGAAGGGTGTCAGACACAGCGGCAAACGAACCGCATACCATATCCATATCATAGAAGTTGTGCAGCCAGTACCATTCTGGGGTATTTCACCTGACAAAGTATCGTAATAGGCAGGACCCTTTTGTTTGGCCAGCTCCACAACTAAACAAAAGCGGTGAATGAACAAAAATGGATTCTGGCCTATTGATTTGAAGGTAGCTGTAATGTCAATGGTACATGTATGTTGACTGTGCAGTTGTGAGTAGTCAAGACTGTCGTCCCTTAACCGTTACGCCAAAAGACAGTAATAAACAAAGCATTGTTTATCGCAAACAGTATTTATGGGAACTGAGGTAAGCAACGAACTTACAGCAGTGCAAAAACGAGATTTTAACCCCAACATAATCCGAGGGCTGATGTACAATTCTATATACATCTTTCTTCCTTTCTGGTTTGACTAGGGGCCCAGACTAGTACTATCATGCACACAGCAGCAAAAGTTAAAAACGTTATGAGGAAGAAGGAAGGCAAAACATGATGTACATTAGTGGTATTCAAAGTTAGGTTAGAAGTTCACACAATAGAGCCAAACCGCCAGCATGGCATACATTTCAAACTCCGCCCTGCCTCTGACTGCCATCCTGCCCATCAGCCAGCCATCAATGCTGTTGTCACTGTCGACCTTGCTGGTGTTATCCGATCCCCAATCGCCCTTTATTTGTCACTTTGTCTGCTCTCAGGGAACCATTTAGAAGATGGCACATGCTGCTAGAGGTTGAGCCGAAGGAAATTGCGGTCAAACACAATCCAGACAAGCAAAGGGGAAAGCTCCTGCAAGTACAGTTGCACCAGCAGATGAAGATGATGGCCCACAACCTGAGATCAGTCCTGCTCCCAACACCACAAAGAAGCTGGCTATCTATTGGGAGGGGGCTTACAGTGCTTGCACCTCATGGCTCATTGCCTGGTGCAAAACTAATGATGATGCATGCATAAAACTCTTCTCCATTTCTGTGAAGGATGCCAAAGACCAGGGGAGAAAGAAGAAGCAGAGCAGTACTCCAAAGGAAACATACTACTCGCAGCTCACAAATGCTATATTTTCAAATGACGAGGATCCTGAAGTACAGTGCCTCTTCCAGACAAAGCCTGGTGCTTTGATTAAGCCTGTCCAGACTCAGTTTGGAACATGAGTACCTCTGAAATCTTCTTGTGTCTGTTGTGAATTACGAATTTATACTCTTTCATTACTGATCAGATGCTTCAGGCTCAAAAGAAAATACAATGAATTCAACAAGTCCCTCAAGCAGACAGGCACCAGATTGACATATGATGAGCTACAGAAGAACCCACAGACCAAGACACTCATCAGTAGGTTGTTCTTGTGCGCATCTCTCAATTGTACTTTTATTTATCTATCTCTTGCAGATTCACAACTGAACAAATTCCCATGGTGGCCAGATCTTCATGGTTGGTGGAGGACAAATCCTGCCTACAACACTGTATTCTCAACTGCTGACCCTGGGCAAAACCATGAATCTGCTGCATTACAACACTTCCATATACCTGACCGTGAGGACGCACAACTCCCTGCCAATGAAAATGAACCAAAAGAGGATGCTGATATTGAAGATGGGGAAATTATCGACATGGGTGACATTGACACAAATGTTGATGCCTGTCAAGAAGATATCAACCCCATTGACACCACCGATGCAAATGCTGCAGGACAAGTAGATGATGATATTGAGATGGAACAGTCAGATCGGTTCATCCATGTGCAACAAGCACCAACTTTCTCCAGCTCTTCATCATCAACCCCTGGTTTTTTTCATGGTTCTACCTCTACAGGCAAGACCACTTACACAAATGTGAGCTCATGGGTCACCAACTGGAGCATGCAAGGCTTGAGCTTGAGCTTGCCCGTGCACGTCAAGAAGAGGAGGAGGCAAGGATTCGGCATATTGCAATAGAGCGGGGCTTGCCAGACCAAGCTTGAGTATCATATCGTCATCTTCATGCATTGCTTGTTGCATGTCCTCTCGGTTTGTTACTTCACATGTTATCTTTGTCGTGTTTTTGTTGATAATTAGATGTTGTTCAAGTACTGCCAGTGTTTGAATACACAAATTTTGCCGCTACATCTACTGGAGCATGAGAAGTAAACATGCCATTAAAGCATTACAAAAGTCTTGTCCCGCTGTCCCAATATAAGTCTCATCACCCTGCCCTGCCTCGTCCTCATCCTCATCCACATTCAGATCCATCCTCTGCCCAGTTAACTCCTCGTAAAAATCGTTACTGGTACTTGCGATGCCGAGAGTCTCCTCGATCTCAATAATCAAGTTGTACAAAATCAGACAACAGTGGATCCACATATTGGAGTAATCCAGTTCTTTCTTGCCTTGGATCAGAAACTGAAGCTCTCGTAAACTCTGGAATCTGCCCTTGATTGAACCGAAAAAGTGTTCAGACCAAATGCAGACCTACAAATATGTAAGTGATGTTTTAAACTTGAGCAGAACGACATCCTGAAGCCGTTCATCCGCAAGAGAACAATATTCTGAAGCTGTTCATCCAAAGGAGAACGACATCCCGAAGCCGTTCATCCGCAAGAGAACAATATTCTGAAGCCATTCATCTGCAAGAGGGGGGGTACTTACCTTAGAAAGGTGATAGTTAAATGTTTTTTGATCCCTCATCAACACCCCCCCCCCCCCCCCGCCCCCCCCCCCCCCCCCCCCCCCCCCCCCCCCCCCCCCCCCCCCCCCCCCCCCCCCCCCCCCCCCCCCCCCCCCCCCCCCCCCCCCCCCCCCC
>MU172298.1:347801-398061 GCA_016695485.1 Suillus hirtellus
AACCTCCCATGGGAATTTTGAAAATTCTCGAGAATTATGGCAAACTTTCATCAAATTTTTGTAAAAGCTTGTAAATAGTTGATAAATAGTCACATCCATAATGCAGTCAGTGAATGCACTGAAAAAGATATCTACAGGGCTCTAGTTGAACCTGCCATGAGATATGTAACTAATTACTAGTATATCAAAAATGTAAAGTTCACAGAATGCAGAATGAGGACATATTTAAACAAGTGGGAGGGAGAATTCAGAGGTGTCTACTGCTGGCTACATAGAGCTTGCTCGAAGGGCCTTAGCCTCAATGACAACAAGTAAATTGAGAAATTAAAAATCGAACCACCAACAATTTAATTACTAATCACAGGGCTCCCACGGTTGATTTCAATGAACTCATTCAGATATTCATGTTTCACTGTGCAACTTACATGAGCTGCAGCAACCACTTGCACACCCTGTCACGTTGTTTTCTTTATGTTTCATTCTCACTTACAGTTACTGTTGAGGACTCTAGGTGAGAGGTATCACCACCACAGAGCTAATTCTTATTCCGAGTGGGCATCTGAATTCTGTTGTCGCATTCATCTGTGCATGGTCATTCAAACCAGGTGTCTATGTAGGATTCCTTTTTTTCTCTTCTTTTTGGCGGTCCAACCAGCCTTCCTGATCTCTCCCAGCTGCAGGCTCAATTTGGAGCATACACATAGCTCAAAACTGCATTCTGAGGTGTGCAGGTGAGTCATGTAGTTGAATCCTGGTTTCACAGCAACCTGCTCATGCTCACTGTCAGAATCGCAAATTCCCTACTTGAGCTGCAGTTTAGGCCAGAGCTGGGTTGGAGCCAGGCTACTGCATTCTGAGGCATGCAGGTGAGTCATGTGGTTGATTCCTGGTTCCTCCCTACCTGCCTCCCCATGGTCCATGGCTCTAGTGTGATGACTGAGCAGGATGAACATCCCATGGTCTTGGGCCTCACTGCTAGCCCTGTGTTTGGTGGCAATCCTACTGCAGCCTTCTGGTATGGTGCTCTGATCAGAGACTACAAATATTATTGACATGCTTCCAGGAAGTTGGAAGATCCCAAATTCCATGGTCTCAGCTGTGGTTACTGCGGTGCATCTTTTCTGACTGTTCAAGCACTATCTCACTGTGTTCTACCAGATTTTTTCTTCCCTACTTGATCTGAAGTTGGTTGACTTTGCATCCACTGAGTTGAAAGCAGCATTTGCACAAATCGATTTCAATGGGATGAGTATCAACTAGGGCATTCCTGATAGCACAAGGATTTTATGTTACAAGTTTTGTCTCATTTCCTCATTTTCATATCTTGTGATTTGTGATATTCTAGTATTTAGTCACATTATAATCATTTTGTTGTATTCATGTGGATTTTTGTAAATTTTCACCCATCTGTAGAGGGACTTGGAATATTTAAATGTATTTTCAGAAAGTCAGAAAATTTTACAAAATTTTACAAAATCTTTGCGGGAGGTTTTCCCTGATGCATAATGGTCACTTGGGAGACAGCTTGAAAATTCTGTTCCACTTGACAATATGCCCATCCTTCCTGAAATAGCAGGCAGACTTGAAGGACTACTGAACCAAACCAGCAATCCAGTCCTGCAGTCCTTGGATGTAGATAGCCACATCCTTGTCAACTTCTTCTCCCCACAAGGGGAGGATAGCATGGGTTTTTTCAAAGTGTTGGACGCAGATATTGCATAGTTGGCTGCAGTAGTCAATAGTGCCTTGCAGGTTGAGACCTTGTTTGTCCATGAGAATATAAACCAAATTACATGTGCTATGGTTGGATTGCTCCATATCATAAGAGGAAATATCCTGTCAGCAGTGATATCAGAAGTGCCTGAACTTCGACAATGGAATGAGGTATTACATTTGACCAAGCATCAAAGTCATTGGTAGCCTCCCCCAGGGCCATGACAACCAGATGTGAGATTACTTCATCAGGAAGATCAATCTGACAGGTGAATTCTATGAAGGCAAAGCAAGGCTTGCAGCCGCTCAAGTCATGCCTCAATTTGATGTAGGATTCAATGTCATAGACATATCCCTTGGTGCGGCTGTCCATCTCCTTTGCTGCAAAGGTGTACCACAACTCCATTCTCTGAATAAAGTGTTCTGTACAGCCAGGGCCGGCAGTCTCCTTAAAACGGCTGAAGAATCTACAAGGCGCACAATGATTAGAATGTGTGTGCGATAGTGAAAGATAGACACATGATTTGCACAACTTTGCAATATGATTTTCTGTCTGGAAGTTGACAGGATCATGGAATGCAGATATGCAGCAGTCATGGATCTCCAATGCATCATTGACTTCAAATTTATCGAGCTTGAGCCATAGACGACTGGCTCGAGCTCAATAAATTTGAAGTCAATTGAGATGGAAAGCATCTGCATCAGGGTAACAAGATGAAGCAAAGTAGGTCAGGTGCAATAATGTAGAATATTTGAGAGCCTTGGATTCTGGTAGATTGGCTTCACTACAAGCCCATTGATCAGAAGCATAAGATACTTGATTGTGGTGAGAATTTAGTCACATGGGATAGTGGCAACTGCTGAAGAAGTCAGGTAAAATGAACTCTGTGGGCTCAGAGTCAGAACAAGTGATGGTGTGAGTTATGGAGGCTATTGGGCTCGTGTTGTGAATGTCAAGATGCATGAACACTCAAAAAAATCAGAGACCTGAGTTATGAGACAAGGGCTCTGAAATGTGTCAGCCTTTATACATATGCTGATCTTGCTGGCCTCTGGCTTGGACCACTGTGTGTTTTTGGAAATACCAATGGCACATTCCATCATGATATATGGTTTATGCACCACTAGTGAGTGATTTGTTGTGTCCAGTGATTGACTAATCTATCAGCAGAATGCAATGCATCAGTGAACTGAGGAAAAACTGAGAAGGACATAAATCACCTTGTATAGAGATTAATCACAAGCACTGTACAATTCTGCTATGGATTATTAGTAATTACATGGTCGTGCATGAGTTTATAGAGCAAAGACAGGTTCCTGATCAACTTACACAGGACTGCAAACCCCTGAAACCCCATGGAGTTATGCAACTCGGAATCAAATTATAGATGTGGCAAAAGCTAATAGACTGCCTCGACGATTCATCGCTGCCACATCAAGACCAATGTCCTTGATTAGTGATGTTGTGTGCCCTGCTTGGCATGAAAGCTCCGGCTTTGGCCCAGCCCTGGCCTGAACCATGGCTCAAGTAAGGAATGTGAGCCTCACAAAGTATGAGCAGGTCACCATGCAACCAGGTTTTGACCACATTACTCACCTGTGTACATCAGAATGTAGTTTTGCCCAGCACATATGCTCCAAATTGAGCCAGAAACCTGAGCAGCATGCTCAGCAACATTTCTCCATTTGCTTTGGTATTGTGGTTGATGGCACAATACCTAGTTCAGAGTCAACCAGTAGGGTTGTTTTTTGACAAATTTGTGTGCTTCTCACAAAGATGGAATGCACTGCACAAGTATTTCCTCAGTCTCTTGAATCTGTCTGCCTTACATTGGCTTTGGAGGCTAGCTCATGGATATCTGTGTGAGAATGGACATCAATTTCCTGACTCTGTCACTGCACAGCACTGCAGGGTCACTGCAGGTTCAAACCATTGAGCAATAAGGGAGATATATGTGATACCAGGGGTTCAAGTGAACATTCTGTAGCCCAAGGGTATGGCAATGAGGAAGAAAATTGACCATGGCTGCTGGCAATGTAGTGTACTGTGGATAACCATTGAGGTATCCACCCACATGGATATCCACCTAGTTATTCATGTGGATAACTAGGTGGATAACTCAAGGCTGAAATCAATAGGGTGGATTATGTGAATAACTTAAAAAATGGTGTGCATGCCCAGGGTTACATTAAATAATATTAAATACACTTAAAAAGCCTAATTATCAAACACTACAAGTCCGCATCACAAGCCTACTTATTTTGGCAAAACTTCATGCAATGTCAAGCAATGTTTGTTTGGTTACCATTGAACATCATCGCAAAAAATGAATGGAACATTATGAACTTTAAGTTATTCATCCCCCAATGACTTACATGCAGCAACATCTCAAAGATCAGCTAGTTGAACTGTGACAATGTCTCAAAGCACTGCCAACAGACATTCCTGTTCCACGAGCAACAGAATCCAAGTATACTTTCTCTGACTTCAGTCTGGATGCTGAATGGGCTGCAGACATTGGCGAAGCTGGTGCTGTCAACCAAGAGTTAGAAATTAGATTTGGTAATCGTGTTGATGGCCTGAAACTCATCGAGTGAGGTCCAGAAACAGAGGCCGTGGTTGATGTTTTGGAAACATGGATAGAAAAATGTCCAGGTGACATCATTCTTGAAAAGTGGGTGGATGACATTCTCAAAGCTGCACAAGGGGTCATTCTTGCAGCTGGACAAGCTGTGAATTAGATTTACTTAGCTTGCAGGAAATTAGATCACTGACTCACCTTACAGTTACCATCAATTGATGGAGCAAAGCCATCAAAAAAGAAAAAAAGCAAGATTGTTGAGCCTGATGTGTCTGTTATGCACTTATACACAGATGCCAAAAGGATACCTGCAAAGGGGAAAGGTGGTGCAAAAGTTGACCCTCTGATGAATCTTCTTTCTGTCAACACATACCTCAAAAGTGACCCCAAAAAGATGATTGTTTGGTGTGCTGGAGCTGAATATGGATGTGCTACAACATGGGCTGCACCTCGCTGGAAGACACGAGTATTTGGACATGCATTGCAATGTGGAAAACTGGACAAAATCAATTTGACACTATGGGATCATGTTCAAACTGCTATGTCCAAGGAATCATTAGGTGGTCATGTTGAAGGCCACAGTCCACCAGTTCCAAGTGTTAAATGTGAACCTGTTGATGTCACACCTACATCTTCCATGGTTTCATTAAGAAGAACTCCTAGCACTCTGCTGAAACAAAAATCAATATATCCATCACAATGTAAAGCATGCATCACAGCACTCAAAGATCAACTTGACTTCAATGTCTTGAAACTTATCTGCATTGGTGGTATTCCACCAACAAAAGTCAATTCAAATGAATGAACAACAATGTGGAAACACAGAAATCCTGACTATGAACCAGCATCTTGTGCAGTACTCACCAAATCACAAATCCCCAATGAGGCAGCTCGCATTGAAGATCTGCAATTGAAACACCTTTGTGCCTGTGACAACCTTACAATCACATTTGATGGAAATACCACAAAAATGCCCCAGTCTGTTTACACTGTACATGTGATCACTCCAGTGCATTGGGTCTTTTTGATGGAAGATGATGAGTCATCAGAAGCATCGCATACTGGGGTAAAGATACATGAAGTACTGTGAAAGGTGAGCTATTATAATCTTGTAATGATGGTTCTGGACTAACACCACTGACAGGTCATGTTATGGATTGGAGCTGAACATTTTAGTGGAGTGGCTTTGGACAACACTGGAAATACAACATTAGCTCGTTCACTCTTACAGGAAGAATTTAGCTGGATCATCATTCTCCCTGACTCGTGTCATCACATGAGTTCACTATGCAAAGACATTGGTAGCATTGAATTCTTTCAACCAGTAAGAGATCACTAATCTTTGGACTCTTTGATTTGAATTACTGACTTTTAACTCAAGGTGATCAAGAAGATATGTCAGACAATCAAGTACTTCAAAAACTCAAACATTGCCAGTGCTCATCTCTGTTGTTGTCATCATAAGGATTTACAAATCAAGAGGGAACTTGTGTCAGTTGGGAAAACACGCTTTGGAACCATTTATCATTCTGGAGAGTCACTTTGTTGTTGCCTGAAGCCTATCCAACAATTGTGCACCGAAAAGGTTATCAACATACTGGTATGTTGTGTGGTGGATTATGGTTTTGAGAGATACTAAGAAGCATACTGCAGGATGTCAACAATTACTTCATTGAAGGTCATTTCACTACCGACAAATTTGAAGTTGAAGTTTGACAACTCCTCACAGTACTCGCTCCAATTGCAAAGGCTATAACATGCCTTGAGTCTACCCACTCCACTGTGTCAGATGTTTATCTTTTCTGGCTTGCTGTCACAGCAACAATACATCAAATTATCACTGAGGACATCACTGGCTTGTCAACTGAGGTCACTGAGAAGATTCAATGTGCTGTCAATTACCGCTTCAATCAAATGGTAAATGATGCACCATGTGATGTGTATTTGACTGGTTTTCTTCTTGATCCTTGTACATTTTCTGCAGACATGATACTCACTGTTTGAAACTTTGACTGACTCAAACATCATTTACAGAATTCAGAGGGGCAGATGTTCTCCAGGACCTGAACCCACTAGCTATTGCTCACATCAAGATTGAAGGCCAAATGAATCATCTCAAGGACCAAGAACTCCCAGATTCAGTTCGTTGTATGGGCAAGTTTTTGCTTTCAATGCTTCAGATCAAATATGAGAAACGAAAGGTTCCAATCGCAAACCTGAGTATCTCAGAGGCAAACACTCAGTTAAAAGACCTCATAAAAAAATACCTGAAAAAGACCTACCCTTTCGATCGCAAACTTCAGACTGATGAGATGGCATATGAATGGTGGAGTTATCTTGACAAAAACTGTTCCAATGATGCGCAGCCACTTGCAGTATGTCAGACCTGCAACTACATTGCCCCAAGACTGACCTTAATATACTCACTAGAGGCTCGCTGTTCAAATTTTTGCCCTTATACCCAATTCAATGGCTGATGAACAGACTGGCTCAACATTCACTTGGCTCAACTCACCACTTCACAGTCAGCAGCAGGTGAAAACACTTGTTAGGACAGTCCAAATTCATAGTTGGTACAAACATGATCCTAATGTGAGTGTACATCAATATTTCTATTCACTATCTCCAACTTACAGATCTTGATACTAGGCACCACCTCCAAACAAGAAACTGACTGTCAAATGGCGAGACATGTCATCAACTATTTTCAGCAGCAAGTGCAAGCAAATGAAGGAGGACAGTGATGATAGTGAAATGTCTGACGTCAACAATGATTTTGCAGATGAACTTGAAGGACCTGATGAAGATGACAACAATGACTCCAACTCAAATGTCACCAGTGCTGATCCTGAGGACATTGCAAAAGATGGTTCAAGCAAAATGGATTCTTGCAACGGCAAAAGTTTTGATGTGGCCAGTATTATCAATCTTGACTCTGGGAGACCAGCTGATGTGCTTGCTGATAAGGGTTTGGCACCTGTAGTAGCACCGAGAAACGCTGTCATTCTTTCACTGGAAAGCAGCCCTGTGCAAGAAAGAGTTCTGACAGAGGCAGACTGGGACATGGAATAGCTGTTACATGATGTATCTTGACTTAGTATTGGTGAACAAATGGAAATTTTGCGAAAACATGCCATGGGTTGAAAATTTTACAGCATGCAGATTTGCCAGGCCAGGTTTGCCACTGGTGGATATCCACCCTACTCACCAGTGGATAACTAACCCCCAAATTCCCTAGGGTGGATATCTATGGTGGATAACTCCAAAAACAGTTATCCACAGTACACTATGGCAATGCTCATATTAATCAATTGAATTATCACATGCGCCCCTGCATGTTCTGAATTTCTGCTACCCGAAAGTTCCTATGGTGATAAAAATTCTGCCAAATCAACCACAATCGCATCAATGGAGTCTCAAAACCGTCACTGTGTACACCAAAAGGGCCAGTTAATTGGCTAGAGTTAGATGGGTGTTAGTCTTTAGGCTGATACATATTTGCTCTAACTAGTAACATACAATTTATGTAATTGATCTCACAGGTCTATAACATGAAAAATTTCGCCAGGTCGAATTTGAGTCCAGAATAGATACTTCATACTCACATCAGGTTATATCTGGAAAGTTGATCTTAGGATAGAGTTGCTCTCTCAGTCCGCAGTGAATGATAAGCACTAAGCAAGCTGGAGCCAATCATCACATGCACACTTCGGAAGGGTCAATCCTCACGACTGGCACCTCTGCACGTCATATTAAGCTCCCGCAGTCAGACCATCACTTATGTAGATAATTTACTTGTAATGCTGCTTCAATGCAACTGCACGCTGTCTTGTTACTTAAGGGTCTTACATGAAAGTTGTGTATAATGACAACACAATTATACACAGTGAAGACTTCTTGCCAGTCCTTAAGTCCACAGTCTCCAACTTTTCTACTTCATGGGAGGTAACATGGTGAGTTCTTGGGAGGATTTAGTTTGTTGTCCTCTTCTTGTGTAATCTTATATGAAGTTGTTGTGGAATGTTCTGTGTTCTGGATAAATTTATTAGGTTTGTTTCAGCCTAGTAGGTCGTGTTTCAACCTATGAAAGTCTGTTTCAACTTTTTTGTCCTTAGATGTGTCTCACTTTCTGTTGAAAGAGAGAGTCTTATGAATACATGTAAAGCTTAGAATGAGAGCTGTTCAATGGTTATATAGTCAACCCCTGTAAGGTAGTATATAACCTAGAGTAGAATAATGATACTTAGATTACCTCAAGGCACTTATGTTGGCCTGCACTTTCAGTCTTAGTGGTCTCACACAGTTTGAGATAAGAGTCAAGTGGGAGGATTATATTTCATGGGTGAAAATGGGGTCCTTTTATACCTTTTGGGAACCCCCTTACTAAGCATGATTAATCAGATGGATTGGTAAGAATGTGGCTTACAAACCAGGTGATGAATCAGCTTATTACTAAGTACATTACAAATACAGTGTAATCTTACAAAGAAATTACAAACCATGACAAACCATGACTAAACATGTTGAGTCATGTTAAATGTTGTTACAAAGCATGACCAATCATGACTAAACATGTTGAGTCAGCTTAAATAATGTTACAAACCAGAATATTTCCCAGTCACATGATGTGATGACAAATAAAATCTGGTGGCTGAAAGAAGCCAAATAAAAATAAACAGTCAGAAATAAATAGAGACAAAACTTGGTGGCTGAAAGAAGCCAAATAAAAATAAACAATGAGAAATAAACAGAAGGTCACATGCTTGATACAAATACAAGGTAAAATAAGCCTGAAAAGTGAGAAATAAAATACAAGACAATGAAATAAAGGAAAGATAGAGAGGTAACTTAGTGACAGAGGGCTAGACAGTCTCTCATATCTTCCTTATGTCTCTCTATATATATCTGACATGGTATGAATTACATACCATGCATGACAATGCTCAGATGTTGCCCAACTGGGTGCTGCTGGACAACATCTGCTGTGCTGGAAAGGTTGAAATGGATAGCAGGTCTGTCCAGGATATGTGGTCAGCATGTGTACGTGTCCAAGTCCAAATGATCTGATGACCCCAGATAACCTTCAATAAATAAGCCTCCTGCACTGAGAGGGTAAAATACATGGCCAAGTGCTGTAATGTGTCATAGAACCAACTCCAGGCACAAAGAAGCTTGAATAGCTAGGAATAGGGTTGATGTGAACCAATGTGTGCAATGATCGGCGACCAATCAGTCATCTTTCAATTGCAATAAATAGATCCTTGATGCAGGAAGAGATGTGATCGCATGAAAACTCTATCTGGTCCAAGATGACAAGTTAGCAGCCACACAAGTGATGTAGCAACAGGTGCATACATCACTATTGGTACCAGCACAGAACATACAAGGGTGTATGGGAAAGGAAGGACACGAGAACTGGGTGTGATCTGACACAGTTCGGGTGATTGGCGCATGTTGTGTAATGGGATGCAAAACTTTGAGCCTCGCAGACCTGATAGCCATTGACATCAGACAGCTTAAAGTGCCATATTAGTTAGGATAGTTGTGTTATGAGCATGAAACCAGCGCTACTCACCACATGCAACATAATGATGTTCAGAACATATGGTCATCACCAACATCAAACTCTACTGACCATCTGTCACTGTCTCACAAGGATTGCTTCTCAATGACAGAACCATCCCAATATTACCATATACTGACCATCAAGCACAGCATATGCATGGTGCAATAAAATATTCCTCTTGATTGGACCTGATGTTTTCTGCAGACCTATGCCTTGGAGCCTTAGAGACATGAGAAGACTGAAAAAAGAAAGTGAATTTACTTACAGGGTACTAGATGTCTGCCATAGGATGCACACAATTTCTGCATGCTGTAGAACAAAAATCAGAATGAGAGCAGAATCGTGGCATTGAGAAGACAAAATAGGAATGTGATTGTAACTTGAAGTAGATGCTTAGGTAGACGCCAGCATGATGAGCAAGAACCTTCCAGTGATAAAGCCACTGTGTGTGGCACCACCAACAGGGATGTAACAATGCTGTAGAAATCTCCTACTGTGACAAGGGTGGTAAGAGCCTGCAGAGGGTGGGGGCAATTTGCGCGGAGTGTAAGACTGGCGATATATCAGTTGATTGGGTATTTTAGTGCTGCGTCAAGTACATATTTCAATCTACTGAATTTACTGAGCATGCATTCATAAAAGACACACACCTTGGCCAGACAAAGAATAAAAAACTTGTGATTGTTAAGACCATGCACAAAGGGTAGGACTGATTCTGAGGGGCTTGGCTTCAGCTCGTGCGCTGCACCCCTTACCCGAGTATGTGCCCTTAATTTCAGATTGGTGTCCGAAGAAAGTCCGAAGGTATCCGAAGATGTCCGAAGATGTCCGAAGGACATCCGAAGGTGCAGGAAACTTCGGAAGGACTTTCCGGACGGGTGCAAGTAACTTCTGGATGAGTGTGGGAAAGTTCCGGAGGAACTTCCGGAAATTACGATGAGGTTGTGTCCTAATACAGATACATATAATGGCTACTCAGGACTTGTCCTGAGTAGAAGCAAACAGAGGAATGGCTGCAAGGACAAAGTCTGAAGCAGAATAGGTCCGGAGGACCGCGGGAAAGATCTGGATAGACTTCCGGAAACTTTGGAGGATCGGATGGGTGGAGGAGCGGAGGAGCGGAGGAGCAGAGGAGTGGAGGAGTGGAGGATCGGAACTCTGGCCTAGGGAATTCCTCCCTAGGCCTGAGATGGATACTAACTAAGTTGAAGGACTAGAACTAATAAGAGAATTTAGAGTGAAGACTAGTGCGAGGACTAATATGATATTCAGACTGAGGTACTACAAGACATATACACAAGTTTATATACTAAGAGAAATAACAGAAGGATCAATAAGCAGAGTCCAAGGCTATGTATGAAGCATATGCAAAGGTTAACAAATGCGAGTCAGAAATGAACATAGGTAAACAGATCAGTAATCATACCGGTAATAGATATAGCCAAGAAAACGGAAAGAAGGAAATACCGAATAGGCTGTGTTAACATTATATGCACAGGAAATGAATTAAGAAGCTTATTGTATATCAGATAGGAAACGGATCTATACATCGGATCAGACCAGATCAGACATGGACTGGACGAGATGCGTGGATATATAGGATGTGACATTAGGGTGATGGGACAAGGATGAGTGATGCAGGCTAGCTGCGAAGGATCAGAGATCTGGACGTGGACATGTGGATATGGATGTGCAGAGGTGCAGGGATCCGGATGGGTACTGGAGACATGGATAGGACATCTGAAGGTCCGGATGAGGTGTGGGAATATTATTGGATGTAGGTCCAGAATACAGGATATGACAGTGATCCATACTGCTATGCCACACGCAAAAAGCAGCTACTGCACTGGGCATGGGACAGACAGTGATATGGAGTTGAATATGTTATTGCAGACACAATTCTGCCTGCAGAAGTAAGTCTTAAAATGGTGGCAGCATGAAGGACTTGGTGAAGATGAGACAGCGGTTAACTTGGTCACACCTGGATGATGTCTGAGTATCCAGATATCCATCTCTGGGCTTATCCGAGCACAACCAGACTGGGGGTGCATCATAGTCTATTCACATGTGAATTCTTGTGCATGGAATGCCCCAAGCATGCATGATGTGGCACATCTGCAGGATTTCTATTATTAGGCAGTGGAATTCGAAGGCAGCTGCCTTTTCATTACGGGCTAATCCGGTGGCCTCAACAAACAACTTATCCTTTCATCAGGAAAAAACCCAAAATGCCATAGCCCAGGCGACAGCTATATAGCACTTTTTAGGCACAGTAGCACTATGTAGGCACACCTCACGCTACAGTGACCTATATAGCGCTATATAGTCTTAAGCCAAGCTACAAGCGGCTATATGGTTGGGGGGTGCTACAGGTAGCTACAGGAGCTACCACTGCGGCTACAGGCAGCTACAGCCTTTAATGAAGTAAACTAAATGAGCCTCCTGCGCTGGGAGGGGCAAAATACGTGGTCAGTGCTATACCGTGTCTTAAAAACCAAGACACAAACCTATAGAGGTAGTGAAGAGAACCCCTACGATCTACTTGAAACGCAATGCCGTCATCTGCGAAGATCTCTTGGATGGTTTCCAGCTGCCGCTACAGGTAATGAGAGTGCGACTACGATGAACCCCCGATATTAGGTACTGCCCGAATGACCCTTGCCACTGAAGACACTGATATCGGGGGTACCGTGTGGGTCTATAACAAGTGCAAATAGACTGATGATGCTCGTTTGACTGTGAGGGTGGTATTGCCTCTCTACAGCGGTACCGGTGAAAGAGTGAGGGGCTGTCAAAGACACGTGGTCATTACGTGTATTAGGATCTGAACAAGGTAAGGCGCGAACCTAGGTCCTAGCGAGTGATAGTGAATGTGATCCGTTCTTGTTCGAAACGCAATGCCGCTACCTAATCAAGCCCTCTCAAGACATCAAAAGCGCAGAGATCAGGGAGTGACACTGCGACTCTGATTTCAGGCACTGTTGAAGGGAAAGGAATGGAAATATTTGACGCTTCTGTGAGAATGTCAACAACGAAGCAAAGATGCAAATTTAGAGTGATGTTTTGACAAACGACCCTGCGATGTGTTCGGAAAGCAACTTCACCACCTGGTATTTTTTCTCCTGTTTGTCGAGAAAAAATGACATCAGGTGATGGCGCTGCAAAGAAAAATGATATCAATGTTTCTGGGAGAACATTCAAATCAACGACGGGCATCAAACTAAGATAGGATGCGAACCTGGAGAGAGAAGCTTTTAAGAGCAAAACTCGAAGGGCAGTGGTTCCAATGCAATGATCTCATCAAGTGAGCTTCAAAGGTAATGACGTTGTGATCTTGATTAACTTTGCTCGATATCATAGCAGGCACTGCCCAAAGCCGTAATAGGTATTGGATTCCGACATGGGGTACAGCACTGAAGGAGTGAAGCTTGGAATTGGGAGTTTAGAAGACAACAAGGTGATCTGCAGCATTCATTTGAAAGTGAAAACTTCTCAAGATGAAAGTACTGGCAACGATAACAAAACAGATCAGCTGGTATCGTATATATGGGGACAAATGCCTTTGTGACAGGTTATTGAATGTGAATTGAGAACAATGGGCGGATCCCTTTGTTTGCGAGGTAGCGCTGGTGGAGACTGCAGGTGGTAGTATCGGACAGAAATCATCTAGGCACGTAACGGTGAAACCTTAACCGACCGGAGCAAGCGAGTGGGCCTGAACCGGCTCACAAAGGGCATCTCGGTCGAAGTTGAATGGATGGTGTAAGGGATTCCAGTGTGGCAAAGAAGCTATGCTGATTAGGTCGACAACACTAGCTCAGTACTGTTGACAGTAGTACGGTGTGAGGATGGTTGTTAACTAAAAGCAGTGACTAGTGAAGTCCGAGTCGTGTCGGTTGAAGCGGACCTTATTGATACCGTAAATGGACAAGTGCCTTGAACTACGGCGCCGCTCGCAGCGCCTCCATCAGGCATAGGAAAATAATTGAGCGACAAATTGCGGCGACAACACAAGTTGACAACAACGGTCATCTTCAACGACGAGGAAGATGGAAGGAGCGACCACGACATCGACAACAATGACGCCGACAACTGGTGGGGGTCTTGTTTCAAATCATGATTCTCCAGTTGTTGTTGCACCGCAACGGTCCACAGTGACCATTTTAGGATCCTTTCTTCGACGCCCAAGAGGAACTTCTACTTCGCAGCAACAACCATCACCAACAGGTTCCCCACCCTCTCCAACAACCCCGTCAGCAATAAGGCGACGAAGTTTTGTACCTCAAATAAACTCATCTTCAAATAACACCACAAGCCTTGGTCCAATCTCGAACATTCTACGTCGCAGGCGGTCAGCCGGCACCGTCAACAATCAACCAATAATGCCCGCTCCACAACCTCTCCTCCGAGCAACAACGTTCTCCAATAACAACAACCAAACCCACCGTATCCGCTTAGTTCCCCACCTCGACTCTCGCCGCACACTCCGCTTCGAACCCATAACCCGCGACCTCAAGGACAACGACATCCCCCTCCGCATCGGCCGCTTCACAGATCGCTCAGGAATAGGTCTCGCAGCAGTAAATGCTCTAAACACGAACAAACTCGCCTTCAAGAGCAAAGTTGTCTCTCGTGCCCATGCTGAGATCTGGGCTGACAATGGCAAATTCTATATCAAAGATACGAAGTCTTCTTCAGGCACCTTCCTCAATCATCTACGCCTCAGTCCCGCGGGCTCGGAGAGCAAACCCCATCAGCTTAAAGATGGGGATATCGTTCAGCTGGGGGTCGATTATCAGGGAGGAACTGAGGATATTTATAAGTCTGTAAAGATCAGGATCGAGGTAGGGAGGGAGTGGCAAGCTGCTCCTAATGTTTTCAAGTGAGTTTTTCCCCATCGATTCATGTATCTCAGTTGATGTTGATATGTGTTCTAGCACAAATGCCCTTTCACAACTCCGTTCCCTCTCCGCAGACCCCCACAGCCAACCACAAAGCGCAAGCGCCCATGGCAAAAAACGAATGCCAAAGACTAACATCCCCGATTGTTGTATCTGTGCGTCTATTCTCTCTCTTCCTTCCCTCCTTCCTTATCTCCCCGTACCACCGCACTCTATCTCACACGCTAATATAACGCACAGGCCTCTTCGCAGTTACAATCCGCCAAGCCCTATTCATAGCCCCCTGCAGTCACGCATTCCACTACAAATGCATTCGCCCTCTCCTCGACGCTCACACTTCCGCATTCAGCTGTCCCCTCTGTCGCACATTCGCAGATCTTGACGAAGATGTCGAAGTTGAGATTGAACCTGAACTTGAGCTCGAAGCTGAGGCTGTTTCGTCACCTGAAGAAGATGACGATGACGAGCTCGATAGAGGTGGTGGGGAGAAGGATAAGCTCGCGCCTCCCATGGTGAGAGATGGAGCTGAGACGGAGGTAGAGGGCGATGCGAGAGGCCCACGCGCTAGGATACGGACTGCGGGACATGTCATCCATCCTCAATCCCAAACACAAACACAATCAAATCCACAATGTCAATCACACCCCTACCCAACCGCCCAAACTCATCCGCCCCGCGACGATGCAGATCTCGACGAAGAGTTGATGGATCTGATAGACGTAGATTCGGACGAGGGAGATCTAGATGCGGGGGTGTTTGTGAGGGGTGGGAGTGGTAACGGGAGCGGCAACGGGAGTGCAGAAGGGATGGGTATTGAGAGCGGGATGGGAGGGGTGGCCATGATGGTGGATGGGGAAGGCGTTATCAGTGTGAAGCGGAAACGTTAAGATGGGGTCTGAGTTGATGGCGCTTGTATAAGCATGCGCTACCTTTCTTTCTTCTTTTTCCTTTTCTTTCCTTTGTTTTTTGCCTCGAGTGGCCGGAACCCGGAGATTATCTTATTTTGTTGTTGTTCACCATATCTGGAGCCTACTATGGTGTTGTACATGTAGCTTTGACATCGCACAGTATTGCGCTTGCATGGGTTCAAATCACAAGTTATACATACTCTTACATAGGCGCAACGCAGTTCTATAGGTCTATCACAGTTTCATTCCTATATCGCAGTTTCATAGGTTTATCACTTTACACGTACACTTATATCTCCTTTCCTTTCATTCTCGTTCTCATTCTTCTCCACTTGCCCATGATATTATATTACCCACATATTTCGTTTTTCCATCCAGACACTCCTTTACGACGAAATGTTAATAAAGCTTGTTGTAATGCCCATGTAGATGAGTTGAGTTGTGGATCCGGACCATCGGCCGCTTTACACCAAATCGGGCGTGGATATGGTCGCCTCTGCCGAAAAATCTATTGATCTTTCAACTGAGGAGCGCTGTTTAACTCTCACTGAAGATTCGGCGCATATATCGTTAAAATCCATTCCAATTGACAAGGGGAGGGCAACGTACATAGTCAGAATCAGAGTCACGCAAAACGCAAAACGCGTTTCAGTGGATGGGATGTGCGTGTGGACTGGGAGGCGCAGAACTGCCGATATGGGTTGATAATCGATCAAGAGCTAGGGGAATATAAACGTGTTAAGAGATGCATATGCTCTTTTGAAACACCTGTCGGTGCATGGCACACAGAACTTGGAATTCAGCGCGAAGGGCTTGTGGTATGCCTAGTAGAGGCCCCGTGTTCCAAGAAACGTGCGAGTGCCAGTGGGATCTGGAAAGATGCATCATGAGAAAGCGAGGTGACTCAGAGGTTCAATAGAAGTCTACGCTCCGAAAATTCTGTAATCTAGGAATTGGGTCGATGCTCACGCTCTGGAAGGGGCCATTTCCAGTCTCAAGTTAAAGTCCAACTTGAAGATCTGTTCCGTGTTCACCTATGATTATGAACAAGGAGCTCGGGAAGAGTGCACCACGGCGGCGTGATATATTAGCACAAAGTTCGTAATTCTCTAGTGGAGATCAGTGTCACGAAACATGATTATAATGGGGATTGACGGTACACCCATGTGCTCAGAGGCCCCACCACCAGACCTGCCAGAAAATAGCATCCGAGACTCGGAGCAGGGCGACGGTACAACCCACACAAGAGATGTTTGTCTTTGGACTGTGTCAAGGCGCACGAAAATTTCAACAACGGGGAGGAAGGGGGAACATACATGCGCAGCGGCACTGAAAGTACCCGATTAATTTGAATGGCCATCACAATTGTGTTGCGAGTAACCCAAGGCGACGCGAAATCACAGATTCCAGAATGAAAGCCAATATTCGAAGACCATCGATCATCGTCCAAGAGCGGGGTGAACACGCAAGCCCAAGTATTCACTGGTGTTACCTCTGGGAACAGTCCAAATTACCTGGACAACAATCAGTAAAATGCCAATCGGGGAGACAATCTAACATCAGTATGCTGGAGCACATGCAGCAGACTGTGTGAGGATATTCAGAAATATGACATTCCAACATGAACATGCATAGTAGCGAAATCACCGACCTTGACAATCATGGAACCGGTGGGAGAAGAGAACCAATTGCTATTACGTTAGCCACTTTCTCGGGCGTTGCCAGCGACTTCTTTTCTCCTTTCAACCAACTCAATCACAAGCCAGGCCACCTTGGTCTTCTCCCGCTTGAGCTCGTTATACCACCATGCGAAATATACGCGGCGATTTAGTGTGGATTCCTTGACTTGGATGATAAGCACTGAGTTACAGCTTTCACGATGGAACGGGCATGGACTGCAAGAGAACCAAGGCCAGACCTCTATGGCGGGAGGCTACCGTAGGCTCTGTCTATCGAAGACAGACTACGACACGCGCGAGGACTACCGACTACGAGCCAGGACTCCTGCCACCGCGCCAGGACCCTGTCACCCCCGACCTGTCCTGCCAGAGTCTGAGCGCCCCGCCCCATATGCTACCCCTCCAAATGCAACCGTCCGCGGTTGCACCACCAAAGACGAATGTGCGGGGATGCGAGGACCTGCACCAGACCACCCTGGTACAATGACTCACACGTAGTCGCACCCTTCAAAAGAGAGCACGATGATTCTCCTATCATGCGCTGTCCTATTTGACACACTGTTTCCTTATGCTTCACTGCCAAGTCTCGGCGATACATATACCCATACAACCGATGCCAGCAACTTTCTATCCAGCAGTAACCTTCTGACACTATGGCCCTTAGATTCTAGAACCTCGTGGGACATTCTCCTGAGCTGTGGCTTGACTTTATCCTCATGTACATGGACTGCAATCCATCCAAACATTCCGGGCACGGACGGGTATGGATGACGTGACTGGTACGTGCATGCGGTGGGATTCAGAACGACAGAGTGATGGACAGCAACAGGAAGCAAAGTACGAATCATTGAGCACGTCCGGAAGCGAGAGCTGGTTCTTTGTCGCCGATTTATGTAGTGATGATGTTCCTGACGGAAACGGCAGCCCGGCGCTTGTAATGGCATAGACCACCGTGCTCAAACGATTTCCCATGCTGAACTCAGCAGCCTGCCTGAGCTGAGTTGTATATATCGATCTCCGGAAATTTAGAGTCTTAGTAGGCGAAATACAGCGACGTTATTCGTTGTGCATCTCAATACGTCCTGAGACCTGGGGAAACAGGTAGAAACGTCAAGCAAGGCAGAGTGAAAGGACATCACGACCTCTCAGTTGATCGTCATGAAGGAGCTCAGCACGCAATCAGCGTCCAAGAAAATATCGACGAATTAGTACGACAACTCAACTTATCAAGTAGATCTGAGGAGGTGGGAGGCCAAAGACGACCAACGCCCTGGGAAACGAGCATCCCTTAGTACACCTCGAATAAATAGAAACAGAAACGAAGTAAACGATTGCGACATATGCTTCAAGTTGCATGTGGTAGTGCGATTATAATGAACGATACTGACGCCAGCTACGCTCCACTAAGTGAACCATGGCTTCGGATCAATATACAACCGTCGGCCATTTCTGAGCGGAGCGCACGGATAGTGGTCAAGCGACGCACTCAAGTCGTCGGAGGTTGTTGGGGATGCAGGTCAAAATAGAGCTAACCGTGACGGTGCCTCTATGTTTGTGCTTCATAGAGGGACCTTATCGATGTCGAGTACTCAATGTTTTTGGAGAACGGTACACGACACACATGTTGCTTGTATTGAGAGTAACAATAACCGAGAAGTTCAACTAGCTAGGTTTTGCAGCACGCCCAGCACGAGGTGGACACCCAAACAGGTGCTGTCCCTGCCCAATTACTGCAGTCCAAAAGAGTTGAAGAGAAGGCGCATGGGCTCTCGCAGGTGTAACTCCTAGGGGCTGCGACACTGGCTGCGACACTGGCAGCGGCAAGGATTGTGAAGTAAACAATTTGAATGAGCTTCATGGTATCTGGTATAACTATGCATCAGCATATGATGCGAACGTGTGAGTAAAACCACATACCGACAAAAGTCTGAATGTGCAATGTATGCGACGTTGCTATGAAAGAGTCTTAGAGGAGCTATTGCATGTCAAATCAATAAAATGTGCATAGTGTAGCGCAAGAGGGCTACTCACTGCAACAGGAGGCGTTGAATTGTCTGAGCCCATTTCAACCCAACCACGTTGATTTTATACTTGTTCTCGTGAGCAGTGAGAATATACTCGCAAAAAACATTACACCAAGAAGATATGCAGCTCTGTTAATTAAATTTATCTCGGCCTTGGTAATACGCATGCAAGCCTGAGACAAACATACGGGCCACTTTGAAGCCCATAATGACGAAGACCAACTTCAGTTCTCTACCACGGTGATCGGCCTGTACGGTGTTAACCAGCGCCTTGGTACCTTCAATTGTAATTGTCGAGAAGAAACTCCTGCAACTCATTTTATCCGCCATGTCTGGATCTGAATTATCGACTGCCATCGGACATAAAAATTGCATCAATATGTCCTGTTGAACAACTTTTGCAGCAATTTTGATATCGATACCGTGACCGTACACGTGCTTCGTCATGCGTGCAGCATCAAACATTGTTCCACGTCTTCGACTTCTATTATCACCAGCTTTACTCCATGCACATAAGCGAGTAGGCGGTTGACGGACAACGCCTTCCCAGCTAGTGTGCTAAGTGAATCAGTGACAATTCGCCAATGATGCAATGATGGTGTCTTGATTTTCTGTCATAACGACATGACAAAAATGCCTAGAGAAAGTGTTCTGTGCAAGTACTGTGAGGTTTAAAGCTTCAGAGAGCCCGTACTACGATACTCATAGCTTTCATCGCGTCCTTGACTCGTACTACAATCTTTTTGATAAGCGCTACTATGTGACGCACATTTTGCTTGTATTGAGACTCTGATTTGAGAGCAAAAATGACTCAGTTTGACTAACTTCTTGCGATGTAGATACAACTCAGCCAGCGCATAGGGGCTCAAATTATAAGGTACCGTTCCTGTCGAGCAGTTCAGAAGTCATTTTAAATTGAGCAGCACGTAGGGTCTATATGGTAAGGCGCCATCCCTGGCTGGCACGAAGGCCGCGGTTGAGTGGAAAAAACGTTCAAGACGTTGAGAAAAAGGTACTGTCGTCACCATAGTGGCACTAGCTACGATGCTGGAGGCTGCAAGGAGTACGAGGTAAGCGATTTGAACGAGCTTCATGGTATCTAGTAGATGCGACCGACGAACCACGCTAGGAAAACTACACCGACAGAAGTTTGATTGTGCGTTGTGCGCAGTGTTGCTATTAAAAAATCTTAGAAGATATTATATGTTGCTCAATGAAATACCCATGATAGTGCGGCGTAAGAGTGCTACTCACTGCAACATGAGGTGTTCGCCTCTGGGGCGTTTAAACCCAATCAGTTTGATTTCATACTTGTTCTGTTTAGTGCTGAGACTATACTCGGAGAAAGTTTTATACCAAGCTGATGTACACTCCGATAATGAAATTGATTCCCTTGATAATTTCATGTTGTACACAGTGACACAAGACGCACCAAGTTGGAAGAAGTCAACTTCAAGTGAAATTAAGCCAGCGGGTTACAGTATGTGGCAGCGACCACAGAAAGGGTAAATTGACGGGTACTATTTACTATTGGCACAAGATCCAATATTGATCACCACTGAGCGTTCTTGGAGCCTTGATATCGCCGTTTCTGCAGGGATGTGGTCAAGCAACACCTTTATTTGAATTTGGCTGTGAGAGCTACGCGGGTCAGAAGTAAATCTTAATATCTTGGCACAGAATATTGACCGAGTACTGGCTCGTCGCAACTGCGTCAATTTCGCCGACAGTATTGTTTTCCCTTCGGACTTACGTATCACGACCTTGGCTCAATGCATGGCTATCGGCCATCTCTGAGCGGAGCGCAGGGGTAGTGGTCAAGCATGACATTATGGCTAGTAGAACCTCGTGGGACATTCTCTGGAACTGTGGCTTGACTTTATCTGATGTACGTGGACTGCAATCCATCCGAACATTCCAGGGATGGACGGGGGCAGATGACGTGGCTGGTAGTGCATGTGTGCGGTGGGATTCAGAACGACAGCGATGGATAACAAAGCAAAAGCAAAGTACGAATGAGTGCGCCCGGAACGAGAGCAACGGTTCTTTCTTGTTGATCTATGTAGTGATGACGTTCCTGATGAAAACGGCGGCCCGGAGCTTGTAATGGAAATAACTTAGGTCCAGGCTCGTCATCTGACCCAGAGATCTGTGCTGCCTTGGATTTTCTCTCGTGCTTGGTCGGAGATGACATAGACCTACCGTGCTCAAACGATTTCTCATGCTGAACTTAACAGCCGGCCAGGGCTGGATTGTACATATCGGTCTCTGGAAATTATGAAGTCTGAATAGGTGAATTACATGCTGTGCAGATTAATACGTCCTGAAACCTGCGCAGGGAACACCGAGCAAGACGGTGAAAGGCATTGGGAAAAAATAGTAGGAGATCGAGAGTACCTCTCAGTTGATCGTCGATGGCTGAGTGAACAAGCACAGCACGCAATCAGCATTCAAAAAACATCGACGAATCGATGAAACATGGTACGACAACTCAACCTGCCAAGTAGATCTGAGAAGGGTGCCCTTGAAAACGAGCATGCCTTCATAAATAGAAATATATACGAAGTAAACGATTGTGACCTATACTTCATGTATGAGCTGCTGCCTCTACCACAGTAGGACTGGCAGCGACACTGGAAGCCGCAAGGATTGTGAAGTAAACGGTTTGAACGAGCTTCACGGTATCTAGTGTAACTATGCATCAGACTGTAGTATTTTGAGAAATTTTGACGCAGTGACGCGCATGTGACGCGGCAACTGATGAACCTTGTTGGTGCTTTCTATGTGTTGGTATTCCATGACTTCGTTACTGAGAAGTTCGAGCGTCAGCCAAGAAAGTTCTACACTTTTTTTTCCACCGTGACTATTACTCACGTTGATCAACATCTATAAGCATCCAACCATTTAGCATCCATGTATCAGCTTGCGGTACCTTCTCGTACCCAGATTAAAACGTCATCGTTGATATCGGAACATCCAGTGTATGCTATAGTTCGAACATATGCTAGAATAAATGTGCGGAGTGGAGAGAGAGCACAAGACGCTGTCAAATATTTGTTAAAATCATGATCGTACTCCTTAGATGCACAGCACGTAGCACCGGTCGTAAATCTGGGCGCTTTATCTACACAGCAATGAAGCTGTCCCACAGCAAACATCAAGACACCGCATGGGATACATCTTAAAACGACGACTGCCCTCAACTCACAACCAGACACCCATCGAGCGCTGGTGGTAGAGCACTAGGCTGGCATGAACGTTGTTTTTCGTGAGTGATGCTCTAGACTCTTCTGCCGTTTAGAGCTGACCACTTTCTTACTAGCAAGTTCGGATACCCACTAAGATCTATTGCGTGTTCTCGAATTTGGCTGCACATCCACAGTCTCGCAAGTGAGGATTGAATTCTGTAAGCACGCTGTCTCGTGAGCAATGGTTTGCGTGGTGCTGACAAGCATCAAATTAAAAGGAGATAGGCCTGGACTCACTAGCAAACTTTGCCACTGCCAGATTATCTGATCTCATTCTAAGATCTCGGCAAACTTCTCTCGTACACAGTCTACGATCTTCCATAGTTTGAGATTCTGAGCGCGGAGTATGTATCACTCTGCGCCATGCTATATAATTCGAGGCCATACCGACTGGATAAGCGCCGTTGTACACTTGCGGGGTGGACGACACATCGTCACATGTTCGTTGGATGGCTCACTCCGACTATGGAGCTTAGAGAGCGGTGCACAGATAGGCGAGGACTGGCGGGACGGGAATGATGCAGTGCGGTCCATTGCATTGTCTCCAAATGGAAAGACAATTGCAAGCGGAAGCGAGGACGGGAAGGTGAGGTTGTGGGATGTCAAAACAAAAAAGGTCACTGTAAAATGGGTGGGACACACCAATGTTGTGTGTGCATTGTGCTGGAGTGCAGATGGCGAGCGACTAGCGAGTGGATCCTGGGATGGGACGACAAGAGTCTGGGATGTTGACAGCAGCAAAACTGTCCTGACAATCGAGACTGGGCATGATTGGGTATATGCGGTGATATACTCGCCTGACTCTTCAAAACTTGCGACGAGCGGTTATAAGGAGAGCGCTGTGCATATCTGGAATGCGAAGACAGGCGAACGTCTCAAAACGCTTGAAATTCAAACACACAGCTGGGCTTTCGGCTTGGCATGGACGTCGGATGGAAGCAAGCTTCTCTCCAGTTCATATAGCCTGATTAGGATATTCGACACTGCCACTTGGCAGCAGATTGCCACGCTTGAAGACGGTCACAGGGACGTTGTCTTCGCCATCTCCTTGTCTCAGGACACCCGCCTCCTTGCAAGTGCATCATGGAATAAAACAGTGCGCTTATGGAATCCTCAAACCAACCTCCCGGTCGGACCACCCCTCTGTCACAAATGGGGTTTGCGCTCTGCAGCCCTTTCCCCTGATGGAAAGATGCTAGTCACCACTTGCGAAAACAAGAACGTGTACACATGGGACGTTTACGCCATCCTCAAAAAAATTGGCCTTGAAGACCTAATTTCCGAAGATGATTCAGGAATAGAGCACATATCCCGCTCTTCGCTCCATGGCAAGTCATTTTTGGAAGTACGTGCCGTGTGTTTCCAATCCTTCTCACCATTATAACGTAGTAACATTTTCAGGCTGATGTTACGCAATATAACACACTGCGCTCTTCGCTCGATGGCAGGTCATTTTTGGAAGTACGTACCATGTTTACAATCCTCATGCATTATAACAGCAACATTCTAGGCTGATGCTACGCAATATCCTGACCAGTTTGGTGGTGTCAATGAGCTCTCACCAACGTTTTTCGCTGGCATGGAAGCCGATGTTAATGTTAATGTACGTAATCAGTATTTTTATTACTTAGTTCTTATCTAGACCTCTGCTCTCAGTCCTCTCCAATTGGTACACACCCTCATTCCTCTGTAAATGCAGTCTTTTCATCGCTTCTCCACCGCTTTCGACCCAAAAATGGTGAAGCGACTGAACTTCTGGAACCTTCCACACCTTCGCGGTTAGATCCGCATGTGCTCCTAGCTCGCCTTTCCTCATTTTTACCTCGACCTCGGCCCAGCACTAATGAAGAAGCCGAACCTCATACCACAACACCTTTCAATTTGCGTCCAGATGCACTTTTCAGTCGGGTGTCCTCACATTTCCGCTCTCAACCCCACACCAACGAGACAATCGAACCGCAACGCTCAAGCCGTCCTCATGTTGTCGAAGTGGCTGCAATACGGGACAAGCAGGTATACCTCTCCTGAGTGCCTTTATCATCGCTGTGGTTTAATAATTTCTGTTCAGTCTTTGGTTGTCGCTCGGGGGCCAAATTTCATGAAAGCAAAACGAGCATATGAGCAAACCCAATCACATGGCCAAGCCCAGGCGTCGTCACCGCACAGTCAGCCTACCGATGCCTCGAGACCCGCGATACCTCCTGTTCCAGGTGCTAGCACTACCACAGCGGGTACAGCAGTCAAACAGTCACTACTCATCCAATGGTGGACCCAGATCGTGCTGTTTCTCTGCTGTGTATCTCTTTCACACGCTAATAGTCATTGATACAGCTAGCGTTGTAGCATGTGCTCAACTGTCTCACCTTTGCTTCTAGTGATTCTGCACTTGTATCTCTTTCGTTATGCCTTTCAGCACATCATCAATCTACTTTCCTCGTCGTGATCCGTTACTATATATGCAAGAATTTTGATATTCGACGTTTTCGCCTTTTGAACAAACGAGTGTCCTTCTGCAGCGAAGGTCGCAAGGTCCCACCACAGGAAGATTGTGACTTAGGCAAACACCACACCCACTGAACGTACGTTGTCAGCACTTTGAACATATTGCACCGTTAGTATGCTCCATACCAAGAGCAGTCCCTTATCTGCCACCCGTGATATTAGGCGTTCATCCAAGCTGCAGCACCATACCTGTAGAGGATTGTTTATACAAATTAGACCGACCCAGCACAACAGGAAGGATGATTAATGAGCAATAACAGTATTTGCATATGAACAAATATTGGCCACTGCTGAACGTTTTAAGAGGCTTCATGGGGATGCTGATCAAGCAACACACTTTTTTGAAGTCAGCAGACAGTTGTTAGCCACATGCGAGTCAGAAGAGAATTTGATGCACACAGAAATAACACGGACTCGCGGAAGCATGTGTACCCGAGTGGTTCTAGTACTGTCTTCCTTCGCGCCGATTCCCAATATCTCCTGTTGGATTCCTCGGAACTCCGTAGTTTCGTACTCCCCAAGAATGTTCTGAACAGGTTTGCTCACCATTGTTTTATTTCATGATTCCACGGGTTGTAGATGCAGATGCCATTGACTCGGTAGTTTGCCAGGCTGTGCGAAATTCCCACCGTGTAGAATATGGCACGTTTCCTGCAAAAACCCAACCTGGGAATTGCAACGTTGGGAACCCAGCTCGTAAATTTCTTGATGCGCACATCCCACCACAAGAAATACGGGCCATAGCCTATGGATGATGATGACAAAACCCGTTCACCATGGTGATCGGCCTACTCATGATGGACCAGTATCATCGGGTCAGTTAGTATGATCATCCAAATTCATCAATATCGCCACCTGTCTATAATCGCCTGCCTGCAAACTGCCCCGCCCACCCACGGAACTATGCCGGTTAGTTGGTGCTTTCCAAGTGGTTGTGTCATATATGACTCGCTCACTGGGAAGCTCCAACTCGTCGGGCCTGTGCGACGTCTCCTCACAATGTTTGCCTCCATTGACTTTCCTCTTTCATGCGTGGAAGTTCTGGCCTATCGGGTCTGTGCAACTTCTCCTTACAACGTGTTCGTCGACTCTTCTATGCGTGAGTTTGCATCTCAACGCCACACTTCTGTTGTGCTATTCTAATTGCTATTTTGCAGTATGGAGAACCCGTGCTCATCTAGGTATGATGTGTCTCCAAGCGCCTTCTCGAGGCCTGACCTTGCAGATTCCACAAGTATCGTCGAGGAGCTATACATACCTCACTTTCGTTCGTCCTCTTTCCGTGCGCTTTTGAAGTGACTTCGATGACCACGTGGTGTCTAATGCGCTGGATCTGCTCTAGATAATGCTGTGTTCCTGCCTGATGTCATTGTCAGAGTCTGGCACAGAACTGAATATAAATTCACCCCAGAGTTAAGATACTGCCACGTCGTCGACTCGAGAGATGCATGGACTACTTATTTTTGACACTTTCACTTCTCCCCGCCCAGGATGAATGCGACTTCGGCGAAATCTGCAAGAGCTGCGACAGGTGAGTGCTCGACCACTGTATTCACACTTGTTGCAAATATTCAACGGTACCCAAGAGTGCCATTGCAGGATTGTTCTTCGTTTTTTAGATTTTCATCTACTGCTTCGAATGATAAACACATCGTATCACTTATGTCGATGATTTCATAAGATCGTGGACTGGTTGTACTATTCCCTCAAGTTCACTTCCTGTTACTGAGCTATCCTGGTCGCAATTATTTGCCTCGCATTCGTCCCGGAAGCACCATACCGTCTGGGTGAATGATTGCGGGTGGTCACACTGTGTAGCAATTGATACTGTTCGTGCTGAACGTAGCAGTGTTATTGGAAGGGTGATCATATTTGCAGCCAAGGCGCGCGTTCGCTGTCCCGGGGCGTTCAGCTGATTGAGATCTGTACTCGTTGCAGGACTTGCATAATCGTTTGAGATCATCTCCTCAAAGGAGAACGGTGCCATCGCTTATCTAGATATACGAGCTCCACCTAGAACTTCCCCTTGACGACAACACAAGGATCCGCTGAGGACATCAAGAGTAAACAACAATGTGAGGATGTTTCGTCACGTAATGCTCATACTATGCTCGTTGATTGATGCTTCCTATGTGTTGGTGTTCCATAACTTCAGCCAACAGTGAAAATCGGACATGGTCGTTTCCACGCAAGTAGACTATTATTACTTCGACCGAATTCTGATAAGACTTCGACTTAGCTTGATCATCATACGAAGTGTCATAACCACTGTGGCAGCGCGTGGAAATAGCTGTATCCAATTTTCACTGGGGCCGATAGGTGAGGACGTAGCCATCCGAATACTTGTCTGTATCCATCGACGCTATAGATCAACTTGCGATACCCAATTAAAACATCAGTGTTAAGATCGGAACGTTTAGTGTATGATAGACATAGGCCAGAAGAAACGTGCGGAATGGAGAGGGAGCACGAGACGCTGTTGAATATTTGTTGGAAGTATGAACGTATAGGAGGGTGCATGGCACGTAGTGCCAGTCGCAGACCTGCGTGCTGCGTTTACACAGCAATGAAGCTGTGCCACGGCAAATACGAGAACAACGCATAAGACGCACCTCAAAATGGCATAAATGAACGATTGCCCTCAACTTCCAGTAAATCACTGGTAGTTTGACACTCGGGCTGGGTTGTTTTTCGTGAGTGATGCTCTGGAATCTTCGTTTAGAGCTAATGAGTTGCTTACCAGGGACTTCGGATACCCACTAAGATCTCTGGCGCACACATTCTCGAATTTTGCAGCACTTGCATACGCTGTCTTGTACGTGAGGGTTAAATCCTGTAAGCACGCTGCCTCGTGATCTATGGTTTGTATTGTTCTGATAAGCATCAAATTGAAAGGAGATAGCCGCACGGACTCACCAGCAAACTTTTCCATCGCCAGATAATCTGGTCTGATTCCGAGATCCCGGAAGACTTCTTTCATATACAATCCACAATTTCCCGTAGTCGAGATTCCAACCGCGGATCGACCAGTGAGATGCCAGTTATCAGGCCACGCCGGATGATGCGGGGTCATACTCACTGGGTAAATTGTGCTGTACACTTGCCTGGCGGACGACACATCATCACATGTTCGTTGGACGGTTCACTCCGACTATGGGACATAGAAAGCGGCACACAGATAGGCGAAGTCTGGTAAGACAATGGAAACAGAGTGCGGTTCATAGCATTGTCTCCAAATGGAGAGAAAATTGCTAGCGAAAGCGAGGATGGGAAAGTGAAGTCATAGGATGTCGAGACGAGGAAGATCATTGCAAAATGGACAGGACACACCACTGTTGTATGTGCATTGTGCTGGAGTGGAGATGGTGGGCAAGTAGCAAGTGGATCCTTGGATGGGACAGCAAGAGTCTGGGATGTCGACAGCGGAAAAAATATCCTGAAAATCAAGACGGGGCATGAATGAGTGCGAGCGGTGATGTACTCGCCTGATTCGTCAAAACTTGCGACGGGTGGAAACAACGTGAAAATTTGGGATGCAAAAACAGGCTGGCTTTTGAACATACTCAAACACTATAATCACGACTGGGTTTACCTGGACTCGCCAAGGATGTCGGACCAACAGGATGATGATGTAGTTCGCAGCTTAACATGAACAACATCAACAAAAGAGCAGTTTGCGTGTATGGCCGGGTACTGCCTTTTATGGCTTACAAACCCTTGTAGTTGGTATGTACGAGATTGTAGTACGTTGTAGTTCATATGTAAGTAGTAACAGACATGTGGAAAATGTAAAGCTTCTACCGGAAGTGTGTGAAGCTTGTACTGTAAAAAACAGGAGTGTGAAGGTATGCATGAGATTATAGCCTGTATACAAGTCTTGTGCAAAATGTAAGGCAAGTATGCGAACTTCCGCTTGCATGTATGGCCGGTTACTGCCTTGTAGAGGTTACAAACCCGGAGCAGACTGGTAGATAATATGTATGAGATTGTAGTACATATACAAGTAGTGACAGACATGTGTGAAATGTAAAGCTTGTACCGGTAGTGTGCGAAGCTGCTATAGTGACAGACAGAAGTGTGGAGGTATGATTGAGATTGTAGCTTGTATATAAGTCCTAACAGACGTGTGTAAAATGTAGGGCTCGTACACGAAATGCGTGAAGCTTGCAAAGAAACCAACAGGAGTGTGAAGGCGTGCATGGGATTGTAGCCTGTATGCTAGTCATAGCAAAAATATACAAAATGAAAACTGGTACAAGACATGTGCGAAGCTTGTGAGGTACTAACATAATTGCGGAGGTATGCATGAAATAGTTGTATGTCCTATACAAGTAGTCACAGATATGTGGGGAATGAGAAGTTTCAGGGTTAAAATGTGCATAGTTTGTATAACGATTGACAGAAGGATGCACGATCAGAGGTACATGAAGAGGTTGGAAGTGTGATGACGTCTGCCATCGGCCAGAGTCCAAGTATGCATTAAGTCAGAACTCGTCGAATCCTTCTAGCTCCTCGTCACCATTTTCGCCATCCTCCGCACCCAGCTCATCATCCACAACGTCATTATCCCTGTCAATGTTCTCCTTCTCATCTGCTTGGTCACCATCCTTGTCACCATCCTTGTCATTGTCCTCACCCTCTTCTCTTTGCTCAATTCTGGAGTAACCATAGTCATCATACTCCAGTCCATCATTCTCTGGCTCCAGGGCATTGTCAGTAGTAGAGGAGCCAGTGCCAGGCTTGTTGATCTTGTTGTCATCGTCATTCCCGGTGCCTCCGCTGTTCGGCCCAATGTTATCAAGCGGATCACGATCATGGAAGAAGCACTGTGTTGCTTCGCGAGTTGTGCGATGTCCCATGCCACCACCATGAAATCTCATAAACATATCATGGTCAATGAAACTAGTCATGTCAGTGATGAAAATCAATTTATGTAAAGGGGACTCACACATTGACATAGTAATAGACTCAGTCTTCGTCGTTCTCGCTCGGATGCCGTATGATAGATGGTGGTAGTAAGTCTGTCGTGTGACCCTTCGTGAAGGCAGGTATCAGGTGGACTCCACGAATGATTTGTTTGGGGTCGATAAATCCGAATGCTCCAGTGTCACTGCTTGGAATGAAACCAACCTGATGCAGCTGTTTTGCTTGCCAGCCTGCTCGATGCTTGAGATCACGACCAAACCAATGCACCCAAACAAAATCAATCTGCTTTGACTCATGTGATGACGAACCCGCAGCAGTGTCATTGAAAACAACAAATGTGTGAAATACACCAATGATCCAAGCATACCAGTAAGGATGTACATTGACCTCGTCATTTTTGTGGGACAGGACCATGATATCAGCATGAGTGCGGGGATTGAGAGAATCCTGTGCTCGTCACAGATCATATGATGTGTAGTTGGCATGAAGTACTTTATGTCGATAGATTCGGTCATTGATTAATATGAGGTGATTACGTTCAGCAGGTGTGAAGGAAATTTCATCACCGTCATAGTCATATTCTCTCAATCGTGAGATAATGTGGTCCTTGAGTTGTGGAAGAAAGTCCTGATCGTTCTAGTAAGCATCATCAATGTCAAGTAAGGAAAAATTCACTGTAAAGGCAGGATCATTTGCGTTCTTTCTGAGCCACTGAGAAATATTCAGGTAGTGCTGCACTCCAGTAGAAATGTGGTAATGTGCATGAGGGTCAGTGAAAGGCAGTTGATCGGAGTCCTCAAAGCGTAATGATGGAGCATTGGAAGAAACTGTTTTCTGAGTCTGATGCTTTCCTTCGCCTTTTTTATGGCCTGTTGATCTATTTCCCATCTGGAATAGGATCCTCTCGTGGCATTGTTGCTTTGCAATGCCAGATGTGAATTGGGACTTGTTGACTTGTGGGTAGAAGCGTTTTACACGTTGATGTTCAAGCTCGCCCTGGCATAGATCAGTATAACGAATAAAATCATGAGAATCTGTCACATACCAGCATAGTCGAGTAGTTGTCAGTAGTACCAAATTGCCGGATTGTATTGACATAATCACCGAGTGCATGAAGTTTATAAGTTTGAAAATTAAAATGTCTGCGACATTTTGAGAATCCCACAGTAGATTTCTCATGAATGTCACTATCGGATCGTCCCTGTGCTGCTTTCCATGCCTTATAACATCCACGAGCAGCCTCTTCACTGGGTAGGTCATATGTGTCGTACTCCTTCTCTGTCTTGCTGACAAAGCAGCATAAAACTTTGCCAATCTGGGTTGTTGACAAGTCGAGGAAGGACAATGTAGAGTCAGTGTGGATGCATAGTTTAGCCAGTCCTTGCCAAGTGGCAAGCTCGAATAGAAGATTGAGAATGAGAACATTTATTGTTGCTGGAAGAAGGTCTTCAAAAACGGGAATGGAACACTATAGTAGTACGAGAGATTAGATCATGTCAATCAAATAATTGGTACAAGTAAACACTTACTTGCAAAAGGTCCTCGAAATTGCGTGCAGCAAGCTTCTTCATTCCAGATGCATTGTTGCTGAACTTTCGAATGGTACCTCGACCAAAGGTAGGGACTTGCCGATATCTTCTGATAGTATGAGCAAGAGATATATTCTACAACAAAAGCAACTCGCTGTCGGTTTAATGACTGAATGGTGTCATTACCGTGCGCATACAGTACTCGCAGAAGATGTATGAACACTGCCTTCCAAACTCCGAGCTCAAACTCATGAAGTAAATCAGGAACAAACATTGAGTAAAAGTTGAAGCCAAAGCGAGAAAGTTGAGTTGAGAACGCATTCTAAATCACTTTGTTAAAAGAATCAATTGCACAGTACAGACATACACACACCAATGTTGGAACAAGGGATTGCGGAGCAAGCATTCGCTTGACATACACACTTGTGATGTTTGTACCTTGAACATATAACCACTCGCGAACTCGCTTGATGATACTCCAGACTACATTCCCATCTTCGCGAATTTCGTTCTCGCGCCAACGTCAGTCAGCCTTTGTCCCAATGCCTCCGATTTTCATCTTCGGGATCAGGCATCTAGGACATGGACATTGTGCAAGGAATTTAATTGATGCGAGAAGAGTTCTGCAACATAAATCAATCAATACATAAAAAATGATAGCATTTTGACGGACTTCTCAGGATAATCGGCCGAGTATGTAAAAAATCGAGGAAATACTCTGCGAGAAACACTGTCGAGGAACTCTATCACAATACCAAACTCGTATGCATGCACGAACTTGTCATCCATCAGGAGAAGCCAGATAGCATGCATGAGCTCATGCCGACAGAATGTGAGGATTTCAGAAGTAGCAGGTCTATTGAAACAACTCCGATAGAAATCTTGGAGGGTATCGGATAGCTTTGAATCCATGAACTATCAGAACATATTGAGGGTAATAGGTATATCATGATTGTACCTTGGGAATGTAAGCGAGATGGTGTGCAGCAAAAGCTGCTGGCTTTCCTTGCACATACTTTGACTGGTTACCAAGAAACAGATAAATGGGCCATAGGGAAGCCGTTCCGAAACTTGCCAAGTGAGTAGAGTCAGACCACAGCATAACTGCTGCGACCACTGTCTCAAGTGTGCAGCCACCTTCCTGTGGTTGTGAGTGGATTTGGTCATGCTCCTCAAGCATTGCAGGTGAATTGTAAATTTCCCCATAGACACATTCAGGTGGCTCATCATCCGATGGCTGATAGAACATCTTGAAGGAAGTAAGATGGAATCATTCAGTGGTAGTTTCATGGAATGCTGCCTCAATGACTTCAAGTGGTCGCTGGTAAAAAAGGCCAGGAACCTCAAGTTCTGGGGCCATAGACTCTGAATCATGCTTGACTCCATCAGCAGGGAGGCGGATCTTGACTGTCGTTTCCATCCATCCATCTCCTGTGGAGAACAAAGATCGTACATCTTGAGGATTACCTTGATAACTATCGAGACGGTTAGCCTCTTTGACACCATGGAAGTTTACAAGATGAGCTTTATCAAAATCATCTGCAAGAATAACTTCTTCAACAAGATGGTCCAACTCCGTGAGTGACTTCATGTTTGAACCGCCATAAAACCAACACATGAGCCAAAAGGTTGTTGCATTGAGGAATGGTGCAAAAAACTGTGTCTGATTGGATTGAATTGACTTGCCAAACCCAGACCACCAAGGCTGAGCCTCTGCGCTGTCCTGACTCTTGGCGAATGTAGGTGAATCGGAGATATGCGCAACTGAGGTAAAATTATCAGGATTGAATGATGGAATTGAGTGGCTATATTCTTGGTAGATGCCATAAAGATCACGCGCTGTTGTGACAGTAATGGGATGGACAGAGTCATACTGGTTGGGCTCTGGTACTGCGGCCACCACATCATCCAGAGCTGATGGAGGCACAACAATTGGCATCGGAGGGAGATCATCGCGAAATCTCTTTGGCAAACATCGTCGATGATTTGATAACCCTGATGAACGATACACAGGGGGCGATGGAGATCTTTGAGTCTTGAAAAACTGTCAGATAAACGTGCATGAAGGGGTGCGGAATAGTGTAAATCACAAGGTTAACTGTATTAACAGCTGCATTATCACGAATCTCTTCATGAGCCCTGCTGGCAGCTTCCTCTTCTTCTTGACAATGAACTTTGGCAACTTGCTGGGCTTCATGACCACACCGTTGTTTGGTCAGAGACGTCACTGTAGCCTCTGTAAGCTTGGTTACACATGAGCGCTTATGGGTGGTAAGTCCTCCATGTGTTTCGAATTCCCTTCGACAGCCTTGGCATATCATAGCCATCAGAAAAAGACTGGTTAAGAATAAAACATAAGATGTTGCCTGCATTGATGGCGATCAACTGCAGCGCACACCGTGGTCCATGGCAACATAAATTTAAGCTCTGACATATATCTGAAGTCCGTGCATCGAAGCCCAGCCTGAGCGACTGGAGGTGCTTCAGTTATATACTAAGAGTCAGTCTCCTTGCCAATGCTTGAGATGTAACAGTAAACTAAGACTTACCTGCTCGTAGTACTAGGCGTTGTTTGACTGAGATATTATCAATGAGATTGACTTGGTATGATGATGATGTACTATGTGTGTTTCCGAAGATCCAGGACCTTTGGAATATCGGCTTTGTACATTCTTCAAACCTGTGTGGACAGTACGTCACATATGTATTGACTGAACAGGTGATAGAATCGATTAATAATTAGTAGAGTTGGCTCTGGGATGATTCTGTCAATCAGTGTGAGACGAGCCTAATCAAGTTAACATGTGTGAACTGACAGCGATTACATAAACCTTGCGGTCAACTTGAGTAAGGGCGGAGCAATTTCTTGAGTGAAATGGAAAGGTGGGGACTCTAAGCCAAATCAGAAGTGGAGACATTAAACCGAGGAAATAAAATAATTCTGTCAATCAATGTAATTAGATCAAAGATGGGCCTAATCAAGTTAACGCACATGAACTGACAGGTGATTAAATAAAACCTTGTGGTCAACCTGAGCAAAGGCGCAGCAAGAAAAACTGTTTCTTGAATGAAATGGAAGGGCAAGGACTCTAAACCAAATCAGATGCGGAGACGTTAAACTGAGGGAATAAAATGATTCTGTCGATCAATGTGATCAGATCAAAGATGGGCCTAATCAAGTTAATTGAATAAAACCGTGCGGTCCACGAGGAGGAAGAAAAAACAATTCTTGAATGAAATGGAAAGATGGGCACTCTAAACCAAATCAGATGCGGAGACACTAAACCAAGGGATAATCACCTGAAGTAGGAACTCTAAACCAAAGCTATGCCCAGATATTCATATGTTATCATGTGCCAGCAGGCAAATCATGTTTTAAATCCTTTACAACAAGTGTCAGAATGTCATTGAATTGAATTGATACGAAGTAACAATACCCCTCAGGCCATAAGCCCACATATAACTCCCAAAACACAAACCCCATGTCATCTATACTTACCAACTTGGAGCTCGAGACTGACCCCCACATGTCTTATCCTTCCATCCATGATTTTCTGGCTGAACTTGAAAAGGCAGAGCCATGGCGTGGGTGGATTGAAAAGTTTCTCCGTCTGCTGATTTCACTGTGGCTCAGGACAGTGGACGACATAGAAATCATTTCACCTGAATGCCTTACCGTTTTTCACCACCTCTGTCCTCTCATTGTCATGGATTTCTTTGTCCATATCATCAGTTATCTCAATGAAGCTGGCCATTCACATCAGAGTACTAGCTCTGGGCCATAACATGAAAAGCTGCTGGAAACAGTAGGTGAGAATGTAGTGTCGTGTGACGCCTGTCCAGTAGAAAGTAAACCTTCATCACCAGCAGCCCTACTATCCATCATAGTACATATTGACACGCCGAAGAAGATGTTAAACACACAATATATATATGGTAGCACATCGGAGTCTCTACATCGCGCTGATCGAAGATGATTACTAGCCACAAAGTATATCATGATACGAAATGACCAAAAGGTCAGAAATGTATAATATCCGATGATGGTACACCGAAAGGCCCCCCTGTTGAAAGCATTAGCTGGTCATAGGGTGCCTGCAGGATAGAGAGACATACCTTGTGTACTAGTGCGCCTCCAATCTACTACCTGATCAGCATCCTTCCAGAGAGACATGTCGCCACCTCCAAATTCACCCCAGGCAGTGGGAACTTGAGATACCAGCACAATGTGAGAGTCGCTGAGGGAATTAAATTCCAGGAATGTTTGGACTGCGTTGATATCTTTGGAGATATGAAAAACAAGTACTTGGAGGTGTGAGCGAGCAAGAAGGGACACTACCAAATCTGGCTTGGTCCTCTGCATATGGATATGTAGACACAAGTGCGTCAATCCATCAAGATACTCCAGACCAATGGTGGAGTTCCATAGGACCCAGCTGTTGAGAATTTCGAGATGCATTACTGTACTGAAGGCCTTGAAAGCACCAAGGGAGACAAATTTGGTGTAGCGAAAAATCAAGGATATACTAAGCGATAATGACAATAGTGGGAGGTTATTCAAGGGCTGCAGCAGAGGATTTGTTGTTCCATTGAAGTCCGATGGCGCAATCCATAATGCAAGATTGGTGGCACCGCTGCATAGTGAAAGGATCTCTGCAGCCGTACTCAGAAGTACATCGCCCTCAATGCACAATGATTTCACAATGCCTCGAGCGAAATCCCCACTGCGCTGGCACCGAATATGAAGTGATGAAAGAAAGGATATAGCAATATTTTCATTTGATAAAATGATTTTTCGATAAAGCAAACTCTCAATCCTGCAGCAGTAGTAGTCAGTAACATAGCAAGGCGCTTTGCCTCAACCCTTCCGAATTGCTCACCAGTAACATACCCTCTGTGAAACGAACAGGAGGGAGTAAGCTTGCTGCATACAATCAATAGTGAGGATAATAATCTCTCTCTCAAGTTCAAGGGGAAACACTGGCATTGGCATGACTGAGTCCAAATCCTGAATTGGCGACATAGAGTTCAACATTATTGTGATGGGTGCTCGAAGTGGTAACACAGACACCACAATTATCTATGCTAAAAAAACCAGAAACTCCAATACACTAAACGTGTATCTCCTTCGAGATTAGCTTTCCTGTCTTTGCATCACTCCCAGTAACATTGGATGATTTACTACTGTTTGCCCTACCTCTGAGTCAAACCCCATTCGTGCTCTGCAATGTTGCACTATACTGTAAGAGGCAGGAGATGGGATGAGAGACGTGTCTAACCTAAACTTGAAGTTGAGATACTCGGATCTTAAATGACTCTAACCTGATACTGTCCCCCACTGGCAGGAGCGACCAGACCTCTTTAAGGGCATTAGAACTCAGAGTGGCAATGTAGGTGCAATCATTCAGGGTAAAATGTGTGCAGCTCTAATTTAATGTCATGAAGCTCCGTCTTGAACCCTGACCGAGCAACTGTTTAGGAAGTTGATTTCCGTTTGGTTGTTCTGCATTGCATCAGAGAGCATAGATTCGGACAAGTTACCACTGTGCATCAAATGCAGTCAGAGTCATAACACAATAAAATATTTTAAAAACCCTTACATTCGACAGAGTAAGCAAGAAACATGTCATCTGACTGCGACACTCATACCAATGACTCTCGTCCTTCTGACTTCAATGATGGGGCTGATGCAATCTTAGCATACACTAACTTCGAGTTTGAGGGCTCCAGGAGGTCTACTCCAGAAAGTCATTTTGGATGCCCTGGGTCTGCCCATGGCCAAGGCGCCCCCGTATATTCCTGTGGATGCTATAAATATAATATACTTGAAAGGTTCAAACCTTCACCTTCACCTCCTGACAATGAGCAGGCATTTCAGCTTGCAGATGAGTTTGGAGCGGAACAACCAAAGCCAGTATGTGTCTGTGGATTATAGGTAGCGATTGTAACAGATCTAATTTCAGCAGTTGGAAGTTCAAGATGGTGATCACTATAATGGTGACACACATTGTTCAAAGCGAAAGAGGTCTGACAATCATGATGATGTTGTGAGTACGCCCAGCTCAAATTTTCGACTGACACACTCACCACACGCAGATTCCACGTAACTTTGGCCAGGACATGAGGGCAACATCAGTACCTGTTGTTGAGCTTCAGCCACCTGTGAAACGCAGGAAGATAGAAAGAAAATTTGAGTTGTTTGAAGGGGAATTGGCACTAGCCAAGGTCATGCAGGAAGTTGTGGAAGTGCGTGAGGTTGTGAGTAGGATTGAAGCAGTCATTGACAAGCAAAACACAGTTCTTCTTGAAATCTGTAATGCTATCGAAAACCATGGGATGTGAATTGCCGTATTGACTCTTGATACTAGTGTCATAACAACTAAGAATCTAGAGTAGACAATGTCATGACCAGTCTTGAGCGAAAGTGGACAGCCAAACTCAAGCAAGTCTCAGAGTAATTGGACAATGGTGGAGACAGTATTCAGACGCACAGCATCCAGAAATGTTCAAGCAAGCAATCATGGCGAGGCAGTGGTGAAAGCGTGATCAGTGGTGAAACCATTTTACATCCATGAACGGCATCCTACAATCGTTCTAGCATCACATTTTAGGGAAAACAATCTCTATTCTGGATGTGCATACAATGCATATCGCGTGAAGTGTCAATTTCAAAGATTCAGAGGGTGCAGGTGCAGGTTCTGAGGCAACAGTAGGCGCAGGCTCTGTGGCCTCAGAAGGTACGGTTTCCCAATTGATAGTATTAGTAGAAAGAGACGTGTGTGGAATTTGGAGGCTGATGGTGGGAGTGTACTTGAATGACATGAACGAGTGAAGGGAGTGCGCATCGTGAATGAGATCTTGGTGCGACAAATCAGTCGACGAGTAAGATTTTGAGAGAAGAACTTACCATGCATTGACAAAGTTAACTGCCTGATCGAGCGAATCCATGGGCACGATAGGCAATATCAGACCAAAGAGTTCTTTATGGATACCGTGCTATCAGAATCACATTTCTAACACAAGGGAATACTGACTCTTCTGACAATGAATCGCAGCCCGTAACATTCTTCACAATGGTGAGCTTGAGTATTTTCCTCACAGCATCAGCGCGACCCTTAAGAATGATTTCACCCTTTGTGCAGGAAAGAAGTGAAGTGAGGCGTTTATAATTGTCAAGTGTCAAAAGGTGACAATACTGAATGGGGTTGTAGAAACGCACCTTGGCAGATGATGACCTTTTCCTCCTGAACTTCTCCGGCTCGGCAATGTATTCGTCCTCACTGTCTCATAAGATGGATATACATGAAGAGGGATACGAGCCCACGGTGGGAATGACGGGGTGGTCCAAGTAAATTGCAAAATGTTTGTCCAAAAACTCTCACGCGCACACTCATGTTGTGTAAGGCAACAGGTTGAGTGGTACTGTCTGGTGCTAGAATTGGCGAAGGTGAAGGCATAGGGCAGTGTGAAACACCTGGAGATGCAGAGGGTGTCAAAGCACTTGGGGGCTCGGTGAGGGAGGAGTGCTGGAGTGTGCCAAAGGAGATATGAAAGAAGAGTTGGATATGGAGGACCTGTATGTGGGAGAATGAGTTTGAGGGGATGAGTGATGAAATGAACATAAAACATACCTGATTCACTGTATGTATTCAATCTTGGTAGTGTTGTAGCGGCTATGCAACCGAAATTTTCGAGAGACGGAGTGGACAATCTCGGAGTTGTGTGAGGATAGACAGTGATTATTTGAATGTAGAAAGTATGATTGCATAGACGTATGGGCATCACAAAATGGAAGGCACAGTCATGTGATCAAGAAAACGTGGCACTTTTTCCTTGAGTGATGATGTCACTCAAGGAAAAAGTGCCATGTGGCTTGTGTCAGGTGACGATTGAACATGGTTCCCCCATGCCGTCATTTTTCGTCCTGGGGCGAAAAATGCCGTATTTGTTTGGGACAGTATTGTCCTTCTTATTGTCTGACTTGCTCATTGATCCCCATCATTATCTCTCAACATGGTGAGCAGTGGACCAGCATGGAAACGAGAAATCATTCCAGATCATAAAGTGAGCCACTCATCTATCCTGGTTTTTCTTGCATGTCAATAAGCTGTTTACCACATTAGTTCGACTTCATCAACACCCATGAGTTTACCGATAATGGGTTCTTCATGCGCTTAAAGTGAGTGACTCACATGGACCTGTGGAACGCGCAGGCTGTGGATGCTTGCATGGTACAGTGTGATGGTGGCTGTTCATTCACTGGTTCCAATCATTTCAAAATTGGAATGCTTATTGATGTTTCCTCAAAGATATCTTTGGCTTTATATCATCATCCTCAAATCATTTCTGGTCTACCTTTCCGATATCTTCACAGCTACGACCATGTTGACAACTGTCAGCATCAAGATGGTTGTTTTTATATCCCATTTAATGTTGGGAAATGGCTGTTCGTAGGATGTATTATTTTTGGCTTTCTCCTGGTATGATGCTGTCCTGGGCAAGAGTACATAAATCTGATCATCCGCAGCTGGCATACGAAGCCCGGAAATCAAAGAAAATTATTGCCAGTCATGATATCTCTTATGCATTCACAAATGTGATGGCTAACAACTATTACTCCCTCCATATGTGATCCCTTTGTTTATGGCATCATCTAAAGCTCATAAACTGCGCAAGGCTCGTATGATCACTTCTGCTTCTTTGATCATATCAGTAATTCCACGAAGAAGAAAGATGACTTTGCGTTCTTCATCTTCTTTACGTTCAAGAGTAAGTCTCTCCTTCTTTCTTGCACCAATATATCTGAACCAATATCAGGTTGGAAGCGCCTATTACTGTCTGATGGACCAAGACAAACGATCAACACTTTGACGCTCTATAGTATCTACCTGGCAAAGAACAACAAAGGATCTTGGTACGACATCAGCAAGTACTTCACAGGAAACAGTCTGTCAACCTCCACCCTGACTGTCTCCACGTTCTTCACCTTCGTCATTTTTGCTGGCTCGCTCTTACTGTTAATTATGGCTGGCATATTCTATATTCCTTTGTTGTGCTACATTCAAGGGAACCTCAGTACTCTGGTTACCTTGATATCACCGATGACAAACATTTGTTCTTCTGGTCAGTTTCAATTGATGCCATCTTTTTTCTTTACTTTTTTTTGTTCGGCCATAATCTCATTCATTTTTATCTAGGTTCTTTGAGTCATGCACCTCTCCGGAAGATGTGCCCCTTGTGATGTGGCTTAATGGCGGCCCAGGATGTAGCTCCTCCACTGGTCCCTTGTCCAAGCTTGGTCCATGTAATATCGCAGATGGAGGCACCAACACGACATTTAACCCCCACAGCTGGAGTACCCACACTAACGTGATCTTCTTCGACCAGCCTATCAACATTGGGTATTCGTACTCTGAAGATGGGAGCACTGTTGACTCGAGCCCGGTAGCTAAAAAGGACACTTATGCATTCATGGAACTCTTCCTTGGCCGCTTCCCCAAATACTCCACTCAGCCTTTCCATCTCGCTGCAGAGAGCTATGGAGGCACCTGTATTGTATACTCCATCTCCATCACATCTTCGATTAATGCACGCCAAATTTTTATTCAGTAATCATCGGTTGCACATCAGCTCATTAATCAACTAGTGAGTAAATTTCTTTGCAGCGTGTTATTGCACTGACACAATTTGTACTCTGCATGCGAACGCTCAATGATGGCAGCTACATGACTCGTTGGTCCAGACCTTTCCTATGGTAGGGCGAGACTCCTATATTATTGTATCTTGGTTAAATATATATGTGTATCCTGAGCTTACTGGAAGTATCCGTCTGCCCACAATTCCAAACCTCCACCCAGGGTCTGTATCCTGGTGTCTTTGGTAAAAAAAAATGCACACATGATGTTCAAATATTTGCCAGAAAACAATGAGCGTTGCTAACTGAATACTCATAAAAGTGAAATGCACAGATTTGGTGCCTGGCAGATGATCAGTTGCAGGACGTTAATCGCTGTTAGAACCTGAGGAGTCTGCTTGGTCTGTTTTTTCTGTCGATGTACGTTCCTCTGACTTAAACACAATATTTATGCAACATTATTTATATATTGGACTATGTATGTTACAATTGGCCAGTTTCTTCCCCAAAATGTGATGGGAAACTCAGCTTAGATGTTTGATGTTGATAGCATGCATATTCAAACTTCAATCTGCATTATGTAAGTGTGATGAATGATCTGGGCCTTCGATGACGTGAATATATCATTTTCCTTTACCTTTTCACCAGTGAGACCGAATTCAGGGCTGACGGTGTTCGTCTTGTGGTGATGCCAATTCTGACTAGCTTGTAAGTAGATTAACAAGGCAAACAGGTTGAGCTAAACCAATGGCAGCCAAGTGCCAAAAAGGGATTGAGACCGTCTCTGTGCAGAGACAATGGATGACGTCCAAATCAAAAAATTTCCTTGGTCTGAACCTTCAGTTTGCCACATATAGGCATTTACTTCTCATTCTGGTTTTGACCCAGATCTTCGAATTGACCTTTCAAACTTCAACAGTACTGCAATTGACTGTCTAGATCCAAACATGCACCAGCCCACCATGACACCTGAACCATCCGACATATCAGGAACATCAACCCACTTTCAAGATTTGCTCAACAACCTGAACTCTGGTGTGAGAGGTGGCCGTAGAAGAAAATTCTGGTAACTTTCAAATTGTCGCTGGTACATGTTGTCTCACCATCAGACCAGTGGTCCAATTGAACCGTACTTACATGCAGCTCGGTGGTTTCCTCTCGTGATTGACCCATTTGCTGTGCTTGAGGATGTCTTGTACAAGGGCATGGAAGCTGAGTTTTCTGAATTGCAGGCCGACACCTCAGATAAAGAAGCTTCAAGTTCAAATAAGTAAGTCTGTGGCAACCTGAGATATTCAGCACTCTGATATTTTACCTGCGCAGTCATCAGAAGGAGTTGTGTATAAAGCAATACAAAGAACTTGTGAAGCTTGTACCAACCTTCAGTGACATTATATCAGGATTTGAAAAAGTTCCATCGGCCTTGGACAATTTTATTCATGTGGTAACACAATCATGTTCATCATTCATGTTTTTGTCTTACATCTAGCCAGCTTACCTGTGCCGCAAATGATGCACAATCCAATGATACTGGGAGCCTAACGCAAGAGGGGCTGGTATACATGCTCAAGAACCCTGAAACTGACCAGTTTAACCCACCTCTATTCAAGCAGCATGGTAAAATCGTTCGTGGATGGAACCACCCTCAGACTGCACAACTACTGTGCCCAATGTGGATGCTCAACATGTTTGACAAAAATCCCCAGTAAGTTGTGCTAATATTATTCATTTGCTCTCACATAACCAGCTATAGGGACTTCATGGATAAGGTAAAGGAAGGTCAGATCACAATTACAGTCGCAAAGCTCCCCGCATATCTATATGATGAGTCTATGTTGGACCCCACCAGGAAAAATCGAGGTTGTCTTCGAGGATACTACCTCAAACATGTATGCTTGTCTTTCTTATCCTTGTTCGTCAAATACTATTTTACCATTTGAGCAGGTCTTTCGCCACATATTCACTGGACCATCAAGTGCCATTTCTGCAACCGCTCACAAAGGCACCAAGGCTCCAAAAGGTCAAATTCATGGTATGACATCACCACTACCATGAGCAATTGCATATGCAGCCGTACAGGTAAGCTCTCATGCGAGATTCATGTGCTTTAACTGATCATCAACCTAAGGCATATTTCCAGCTTAGTTCTGCAATGCAATGGCGTCAGCAAATCGGAGACTTCGATCTCGTTCTATTGTATGATCGAGTAGTCAATATGTTCAAAGGAAATAGTATTAATAAGCAATGGGTGCAAGAAACACTTGACCATTGGAAGTCGTAAGACTATTTGACTCTCCCCTTTATATGCTGATCTATATTATGAATAGAGAGACTCCTGGACTCCTGCAGCATGGGCGCTCCAAGGCCAGGATAGATGCAGGACTTCATGTGTTTGACAGCAAGGATGACATGGACAATTTTTTTGAATCTGATGGGCATTCTCCTGATAACGGAGAACAGGGTCCACAAGATAGGATCAAGAGCAGTGGCAACACAGAGAACACACATGGTATTTAAAATCCCTGTAATTTGAATCGTGCATATAGCTAATGTACATTCTGGCCCAGCGGTGTCAGATAATAATGAGTCAGCACATCAGGTAGCTTCAAGGACAGCAACACATGCACCACGCCAGAAGAGAAGACGCTGCTGACTCCAATTCAACTCTGTCGTTCTTAAGTGCACATATCTCATTTTATTTTCATCCCGATACATTCGCCTACCACAGTACCATGTCTTGTAGTGCCTGACAGCAACATATCTTTCTTGTAGCTCACCACTCCAATGTTTACACTTATATTGGCTTGTCCCAATGTCCTTGTAGTTGTCTTTCATCTTTGGTCTGTACTCTAGCTTACATCACGCTTTATTTCTGACCTGTGTGTTCATAGCTAAGTGTACTCTGCATTGTAATTTGATTTGCTACTAGGAAATTCAACTTTAAACTGCAAAGGCTCCTGCATGATCGCATGCCATACCATAATTTTGCTCTATTGATTCTTTTGTTGTTGTCTACTAGATCTTTGTCGACAAATACGATCTGCACAATTTCAAGACACCCATACTGACAAATCGCCCATTCAACCTTCTTGATCTTCATCATTTTTAGGTCACGGTGTTTCTGCACCTGGTGCCAAATACTCGGTGTCACACTGTTTTTGGAACCAAGCAATGCAAATGCAGCATTGGAGGAGTTCTAAGTTCCGAACATTCTGACCAAATCCTGACCCCAACATTTTGATATACTTAAACCCAGGCAGGCAGTATTTCTATTTCGAATCGTCGGGCCCATAAAACAATATGGAAAGGTGCGTAATCAGTACTCCCCATTCATGTACATACCATTTCAGTTAATTCAGATGCAATCTATGTCAGTTGCAGCTAGTCATTTGTGCCTTGCACGAGCCTGAAGAACCTTATTTTCAAGTCATCGGTGCAAGGTACATACCAAGTACGAGTTAGAGCCATGAGGTGTCGGTCGAATGCATAAGAAGTCCTACCTCCTCTGGGGCACCACATGTCAACTATGGCATGCTACACCGTGACAGTACAACCACGATAAGTCCAATGATGATGCATTCGGCCTGTCCAACACTCACAAAAGAACCAAGACTTGCACATCAGTACAAGATGATGCCACGGCTGCAGCTCCCCACATGGCATTGGGATCAACCAAAACTTTAGAATGGTGGGTCTGATCTATAGCTCCATTGTAACAACCATGAAAATACAGTGCAAATTATGTTTGTGGGATACCTGGGCATAACAGGTCCTAATGCAGGTTGTCAGAGTCGGGGACTTGATGTGCAAGCACTGTCACATCTTGTTCTGGATCATGAAGTCTCAATAGCCGTTAGTTGCTCAAACTACGGTGACTGGCACCGAAGTACGTGTGCTCTCCTGTGTGCTCTCCTCCATTATGAACTTAAATTTTACAGATTCAAACCTAAATGAATGGGTATAGTGTCAGAGTTGGGCCAAATGCCCTTACACTAGCATCACTCGTTGTTCCGTGCGTGATATATCCTCTTTTGTCTTCTCCCTGGAGAGTTATATACAGGCCATTTGGTAACAGGATCGTACTTTCAACTCCACAGCTTCCACAAGTCTTGCGAATGGTGAGTATCTCGCTTTTTCACTCTTGGGCCTGCGCTACTTGCAAAATACTCACTCAGGTACTCGAAATATTTACTTAGTCTTAGTACTGTAATTTGCTGATTCCTAATTCCCAGCATTTGACTCAACCAAAGTGCGGTTTGTGTGGTAGTCTCTGCGGAATATTGGTGCATTCGTTGTCGTATCGTGATGGTGGTGAGGTCATTATCTGTACTTCGTGTCTGTGAGCTGATCAACTTCTGCTGCTGTTTTTAGCTATAAGTGACCTCGCCAGTGCTTGTGCTGTCAACAAATGGACAATAGATGGGACATTCACAATCACAAGGTTCCTGGTTTGGAGGAAAATAGTGTACATTGTGCTGTTGCAGGTTTGAGATGTTTTTCACCCATAAAATTATATTCTGCATGTTCATAGCTATCAAAATGCCAGTTCGCTCCCTGCAAATGCCTGTAACAGGTCCAATATCTGCATGTACCATCCTACCCGCAGTAATAGCATCCGGCGACCCTCACATGCAGGGTCATAGGCAAGTACAAGTATAGGTTAGCGTGTGTGTGCTCCGAATGCCGGGGCTCAAGACTAGTATGCACTGGGTACACTTGTGCTAACACCGAAGGGGAATAAAGTTATGATATGATACATCCGGCATACTTTGGCCGGTTGCAGTGATGGTACTGGAAGGAGTATGCATGGAAATTTATCACACATACAAGAGACTGCAACTGTTGCAAGAGTTTATTAGTTTGTATTGACCATGATGCTAACAAGAGTCTACTGGGTGACACAAGCACAACAAGGCTTGTAGGAAGTTGCATGGAAGTTCATCACCTATACAAGAGACACATTAGGAATGACAAACGCTACAAGAGTTATAGTAAAATGTATCAAACATGACGCAAACATGGGTCTGCCGAGTGACAACAAATGTCACAAGGCTGGTAGGAACGTGCATCGAAGTTCATCACCTATACAAAGGCCTGCCTGGAAGTACAAACATTATAAGATTTGTAGTAGTATGTATTGAACGTGACGGAAACAAGGGCCTGCCAACCAACACAAGTATAACAAGGCTCGTAGCAATATGCAGCAAATTCATCACTCACACAAGGGACTACCAGCAAGCACAATTGTCCCAAACGTTGCAGTAGCATGTATTGAACATCACTCAGATAAGGATCAACCAACTGATACAAATATAACAAGGCCGGTAATAGTATGCATAAAACCTCGCTGCATGCTCTGCTATGCTTCGTTACTTGCAAGCCCAACACAAGTCTGTCACGGGTTTGTGGGAATGGCAGCAATTGCGCACCTTGTACTGGCTGTTACTGGCTGTTACTGGCTTGTTACAGAGTGTTACATGGTATGCACCATTTTGGTTTATTTTCTGATGAACGGACGGACAGAAGCTTATCTCCGGTTCATATCGCCTGATTAGGATATTCGGCACGGTCACACCAACTTTGTCTACGCCATCTCCTTGTGCCAGAGCAACCGCCTCCTTGCAAGTGTATCACAAGATAATACAGCGCGTCTATGGAATCTTGATAACAACCTCGAAGTCGGTTCACCCCTCCTGCATGAACATAATTTGCATTCTGCAGCCCTTCATTATTGGAAAAGTGCTTGTCAGTGGTTGTGAAAACACAAACGCGTACGCATGGGACGTTCACGCTATCCTCAAAGAAGTTAGCCTTGAAGACTTACTATCCATTGGTATCAAACTTGTGAGTGTCAGCGTATCACCTGCTCTCTTACTCTCACTGACAATTTTTGCTGTTAGGCACCAAATGACGGACTCGAACAAAAGGCATCTCAAGATGATTCAGTAGTACAGAATACACCCCGCTCTTCGCTCGATGACAAGTCATTTCTAGAAGTACGTGCCGTGTTTGCAATCCTTCTCATTCATTATAACCATAACATTTCAGGCTGATGCTACGCGCTGTGCTGACCAGTTTGGCGATGTCGATGAGCTCTCGCCAACGTTTTTTGCTGGCATGGAAGCCGAGGTTGATGTGCGTATTCATCACTTTTATTGTTCTTATCTAGATTTCTGCTCTCAGTCCTCCCCAATGGGTGGTGCACACCCCCATTCCTCTGTAAATGCACTTTTCGCTCGCCTTTCCTCGCACCTCCACCGCTTTCGACCCCAAAGTAGTGAAGCAAACGAACTTCTGCAAACCTCAAGGCCTTCGGCGTTCTGTCCACATGCACTCCTCGCTCGCCTTTCCTCGCTCATTTACCGCTTTTGTTCCGAAACTGATGCACCAGACGAACTTCAGCAATCCTCCATCCCTTCGCGGTTAGGTCCGCATGTGTTCTAGGCTCGCCTTTTCTCAAGTTTTCCTCGACCCCGACTCGGCACCAACGAAGAAGCTAAATCTCATCCTACAACGTCTTTCAGTTCGCGTCCAGATGCATCCATCAGCTGGCTGTCCTCATTCTTCCGCTCTCAACCCCGCACCGAAGATCAACTCGAACTCTCGCAAGGCACAATGCATTCTCATGCTGTCAAAGTACCCGCCATGCAGGACAAGGAGGTGTGTTTCCCTCCGGTGTGTCAATTTATAGTGTCTCATGATTTTTATGCAGGTCTTGTTTGTTGCTGAGCCACTGCGCCCAAATTGTACACACAGCCTCATTGCGCACAACACCAAGTGCAAGACCTGCGCATTTGCTACCCCTACGAATGTTGGCTCATCCCATACTTTCTCTCTGCTGCGCATCCCCTCAGCGCGTTGGGGCAATGCACACCCAACACAACAGCGGGAAGGCCAAGCGCAGGCTCATGCCACATCATCGCAAACACAGCACCAGTAAGGTCAATCATACAGTCAACCGCAGACTCAACCTGCTGCTCCCTCCATGTCTGCGACACCTACTGCTCTTTATGCTCATACTACTGCGCCAGGTGCGGCCACTCCACCTTCCATTGCGGACACGCTTCGTTCTTTTTCTGCTATGAATCTCTCCCGCATGCCAGTTAGGCAATAAAGCTGTAGCGTCTGGACACCTATCTCATTCTTGCACTTGGTGCTTTTGTAACTATTATTATTGCTTTGTCCGCGTTAAGTGTGTATCTAATTTATCAAGGGCCCATTCAGCAACCGCTCGTTTGTGTCCGTTTAATATGAATTCATGATGTTAATCGATTGCAGTGTACATATGGGTTATCAAGTATTATCTTTCCTACCAGAACAGCTGCTGTGCTGAAGACGAGTCCTCACGATCAAGAACGGCTCATGAAACTCTTTTGAGGTCCACTCAGAATCCCAAAAGGTCATACTCCCCTTCATCGACACCACGACCTCTGACTTGAACGCTCGGTCGACATTCTAGACTCGTGACCATCTCTACCTCAAGCTTGATGGACCACGTGGAAGACTGCGCACGGTCGATCATTTTCAGATAAGTTCAAACATCCACATTGCTCGAGCAGCACGAAAATTTATCCGAGCTTAGCGAACCACGAGCAAGACTAGTCACGGTCTCATTTCCAGTCAAGTTCAAACATCCACATTGCTCGAGCAATACAAAAGTTTGTCCAAAGAACAACTGTGCTAATCGACTCCGGACTAGGTATTGCACTATTAACCATGTATCAAAGCGAAAGTAGAAGCATGACTCGCCATTATGACGTGCCACTCTGACTGCCCGCTCAACGTTTAGTTTTCAACCCATATGTGCAGTTCAAAGCTGCCGTAGTCTAAGAGTCTGTTCGGGCACCCTTGTTTACGCAAATTTGGATCTGACTCATACAAAATTTTGGCTTAGGTGATGGTCGGAACTTCAATGAGATTGTCACGCTGATAATGTCTACTACTAGTGTACTACCAGCACAATGCCTCATAACAATCCTGATTGCGACACAGACTCAGTTGATTACGACCCTGCCCAGACCGAGGCAGAAGACATACCAGACGATGGGTCTGGTAACGCAGAGGAGGATGTTCAAAGGTACCTATCATGGATTATGTATGCCACCATGCAAGCTCTGCGCACGGTGATCACAGTGGTCAATGCAACAACAACCACAATCGAGGCCTATTCCAATACACACTACAATAAACAGCCATATCACACTTCTGCCTTATCAGGGACTGCCTGGGTCACTGAGTTACTCACTGGACATCCAGAACGCATCCAATGCGAGCTCGGAGTTCGCAAGCACGTATTCTATGTCCTTATCAATCTGCTTCGACAAGCAGGATGCAGAGACTCAAAGCATGTGCCCCTGGAGGAGCAGCTCGCGATATTCCTGTATGCGTCTGTTACAGGTCTCTCAATTCGTCACATCGGTGAACACTTTCAGCGATCAAACGAGACAATTTCCAAGTACGTACACTGCTGCTTTCCTGCAACTCACTAACACAATGTTTTTTCAAGATATTTCAAACAGATTCTCTTCGCATTCTCTTCCCCACCAATATATACCACATATGTCCAACTCCCTGATGCGGACAGCCCTCCTCCTGTTGAAATTGTTCGAAACCCGAAGTTCTTTCCATTTTTTGCAGATGCTATCGGTGCTATCGATGGCACACACATTGCGTGCCATCCTTTCGGCGAGGATCGCCATGCTGCCTGGGACCGCAAGGGCAATTTCTCCCAAAACTGCCTTGCCACATGTTCCTTCAATTTATCCTTCACTTACATGCTGAGCGGCTGGGGAGGATCTGCTTCAGACACCTGTCTCTACCATGATGCCCGCACTACTGACTTCACCATCCCCGAGGGAAAATACTACCTTGCCGATGCTGGATTTGGCTCATGTGACGAGCTACTAGTCCCATATCAGGGTGTGCGCTACCATCTTGCAGAATGGGGTTGGGCCAATCTTTTGTAAGTGTGTTCCACGAGTGTCAGTACATATACTTATGTTCACATTGTTATATAGACCTCGCAACCACAAAGAGCTATTTAATTTA
>MU172298.1:399826-473803 GCA_016695485.1 Suillus hirtellus
GTGATTGATCTATGTATGTCACATTGTGACCAGCAAATCACCTAAGCCAAAATTTTGCGTGAGTCAAATCCAAATTTGCGTAAACAAGGGTGCCCAAACAGACTCTAAAGCACGCGAGTGAGTCATGTGGTTGAATCCTGGTTCCACTGTTCATGCTCACGACATTAAGGTTACAGACCCAGTATAAGCAGCAATCATCATCTGCTGTGCATGGTGTTTCACTACATGTGCTGACAGACATGGATGTTGTCAAAGCAACAACAACGGCGAAGAAGAAACACATTTTCAGTGCGAGGCAATAGGTAATTTTATGAGGGAGATCTCGAATGATATCTCTAAGGATGGGGAAACACTGTCAGACAACAGCTAGCTTTGTATGCTGATGGGCACGATCCTAATTGATTTGGCAGAATTGTTATTGCTATTAAATGACCAAATTTTCGGTAGAACCTGCAGGAGTGTGTGTAACTGCGACCCTTGTGTCATAGCTGGAATCCTATTGTGTTTTAGGGGTATATTTCAAGTGAGTTCCCGTATGAATTTCTTATTTGAACAGGCCAGAGTGGATGGGGCACATTATCGCCAAGTCTAAGGAAGCTTAGCAATCAGGCTACCCAGGTGCAGCACCACTGCTAAACGATTTTCCTGGCAACTGTGACAAGTTTGTTTCTAGATATCTGTGCAGATGATATCGTTGCCCTCTAAATTCGTACCTTACTATCTCGATGCAGCATCCCTGACATCACCTGCTACTTAGTGCCTAAAGGTCGCAGCATCGTCGCCTACCATTGACCTCAAATCACTCGTTCTTGAGATTTCTGGTAGTTGGTGGCACTCTGTCTTGAATAGATCGCTGGGTCGTGCTCCAAAGCTCCACTCCCCAGGTTCGTACCTTGTATTAGTTGGCTATTGGTTGTTAATTTTAATATTTCCCAAGAATGTCATTAACATTCGGCAATGACAGAAATTGGAGTCGCAACATCATAACCTTGGATATGCCACTGTACCGTGAAAAATTGGATCATGGAATATATACCCTAATAATGCTTGTGATGTCCGTAATCAGTGTAATATAGACAAGTTGAACTATCAGCCCATGCACTGAATTGTGCAGGAACCCTCTTTTCCTAAAGCTACACATTCAGAATATAGTGGTGCTGGACACTAATATTTCTCATGTATTATCTTAACATAGGAAGCATTGCAATTACAGCTCTTTGCATAAAGGATGGCAGTGACGTAATTTTTTTCGTTTGATTAGGAAATGTTAGACTTAGATGAATTTCGCTCGTGTAGCCCTACAGTACTACCATTATCATCATCTTCACAATATGGGATTCCGCAAAATCAGTCGCGACGTGAAACTTGCAGCAATCCGACTCCATGAACGAGACCTTCTAAACCTCCGCAATATCCTAGATTCCTGTGGATTTTCCGAGCGCACCTGGTTTCGGATTTCGAGGCTCTGGCGCGAAACCGGCGACGTCGTGAACCATCGACCTACAATACGTGGTCGTCTGCGTGCTCTTGATCGTGAAGATATTAATTGTCTGCTTCGTCTCATAAGGTAAAATCCTGACTGTTTTTTGGACGAGCTCATGCACCTCTTCACAACAAATCAATTCATATCTGTACATTTCACGACAATCTTCTGTGAGCTCGAACGTGCTAATGTGAGCTATAAAAAACTCAAGCGCATTGCTAAGGAACGCAACGAAACTCTCCGCGCTGAGTTTATTGCATTCATGGCTCAGTATGATCCGCAGGAGTTAGGATTCATCGACGAGACATCAAAGGATGAGCGCACACCCAGTAGACGCTATGGTCGATCACAGACAGGCACACGCGCACAGAAAAAGCAGGTGTTTGTGCGTGGATGCCGGACATCCACAGAAGCCCTCCTCACACTAGATGGTATTGTTGCTGCAACTGTTGTTGAAGGCTCGATGACCCGGGAGTTGTTCCTAGAGTGGCTTGAGAACATCATCGTACGTTTTACTGTGAATATTCGCTGTTGATGGACCAAAAACTTTGCCAGCTCCCGACTCGTGTTCAGCCTATCCTGGTCCTCTCAGCGTCCTTGTAATGGACAAAGCAAAGATACATCATGGTGCTGAAGTTCTTGAGCTTGTTGATCGTTTTGGTATGTACTTCGCTATAATCTGTGTTCTGCAGGTGTGCGTATTGAGTTTCTCCCACCATACTCGCCCGACCTCAACCCCATCGAGGAAGTGGGGACGTAGATGACCCAGTGAAGGGGATGGGGCCGAAGGTACTCTATCTCGTCTCGCCGAAACTGGATAACTTCGACGTTATAGTATGTTTCTTCGGCAGACATATTAAGATATGGCTCTGGAAGTAGGTCAGTTGCAGTCGGCTGAGTGTCCTATTTCATGGTCTTACCAAGAGAGCAGACGACGGTAATCACAAGCAGGTGCGTTCAAGGTGTGATCCCATAGACTACCTGGATTTATATTCAAGCTATTGTGGATTTTGTCTCGGGAACATCCTCGAATTGTGGACACACACCCCGCTATTCGCTCATAATCATCAACAGCAACAGTCGCTCGTTTCGACGGCCTCTCGAACTCAAGCTTAGCGGATTACGAGCAAGACTTGGCACGGTCTCATTTCCAGTTGAGTTCAAACATACACATTGCTCGAGCAGTACGAAAGTTTGTCCAAAGACAATCCTACTAATCGACTCCGAACTATTGCACCATCGCCATCAACCATGATATCAAAATGAAAGCGAGCCATGGCTTACCGCTGCGATGTGCCGCTCGAACTGCTGGCACAACTTTTCAATTTTCAGAGATCAAATGTGCCGTATTCTAAGGCGCGCAGGTGAGTTACAATCCTGGTTACACTGCTCAGACTCACGTCATCAAAGTTACAAATCCAAACGAATTCTACGCAACAAATATCATCTGGTGTGCAAGGTGTTTCGGCATGTGCACTGACAGACACGGATGCTGTTAGAGCAACAACAACGGCAAGGAAGAAGAAACGCATTTCCAGGAGGCGATATGGAATTTACTGATGGAGATTTCGAATGATATCTCTGAGGATGGGGGAACACTGTAAGACGACAGCTAGCTTTTTATACTGAGGGGCATGATTCTAATTGATTTGGCAGAATCGTTGTTGCTATCAAATGGCAGAAATTTCGGTAGAACCTGCAGGAGCATGTGCAGAAGTCGTCACCTGCCCGCATCTGAAATGTAGGAAATCCTGGCAGGTGGCAACGCTGCGTTTCGAACAGATCGCATAATCGTTTTTCAAAGCTTCACCCTAAGTCCCCACCTCACGGACTCTGCTAGATGCTATCGGTGCTCTCCCAGAGACGTCAATGTTATTCCTTTGGCAGTTCCTAACATCAGAGCCACGTCAACACCACCTGCTCGTAGCTCAATCATATGAAGATAAGTTCCTTGTAGGTGACGGCGCTGCATTTTGAACAGGTCATAGAGGTTTTTTTTCCCAGCTTCACGTTCTGGGTTCATACAGCTTGACTTGGTTGGATGATCGTTTGGGCATTATCGATATTCTCCCAGGGACATCAATATTGGAAGTGTCTAAAGTTGGAGTCGTAGCAAGACACGAACCAAGACGAAATATCGTTTGAAACCAGTTGACTGGCAATCTGGGCAAACTAATATACCTTCAATGGCTCTCTCCTCATCTCGACGTCCTTCAAAGATCGATATCGATGAAGGGACCCACTCAGGTTCGAGCTTTCCCCTTAGTCACTGCTACTGGACGCCAGACCACTAGGTCCGGTTCACTGATGCTAGTCAAACAGATTACATAGTTCAGAGCTAGATGGACCACATCAATCGTACTGGCACTGTTGATCCCACCACGTGCGTGTTACTGCCTATCTATTAAGCAGAATTGGCCCTCGTTGGCGATGCCGAACCGATACTACAGCAGGGAGGGGAGGAGCAACCTTCCTACGGTGTTCTTGGGTTTTATTAGCACTCAGTGCTGGTACGACTCGTGCGTGTAGCTTAGACGTGAGATAAAAATAGTTCGTGCAATTTCAAACTTACGCTCATATACCAATGCACCGAATTTCATGTAATTGTAAGACACTAAGCAATCAACGAGGCGCATATAAACAGGACAGACATCATTGAAGATAGTTGATGCACCGGATCTCCATTGCATTTCAGACTTCCGACATTGCCTCCTGCTGCTCCATCATATTTGTCCAATATCTGCGCAAATACCTCGGATGCGCCGCTCATATACAAAATTTGGGAGATACCTGCGTGTAGTGCGATGAGGTGAGGGTCAGGTAATGGCAGGTCTTCCGTAGGGGCATCGTGATTCTGGAAGGTGATAGTTTTACCGAGGAGCTTGCAAGGGTGTATCCACGGCCTGCCCCCGACCTCCTTGACCACGTACTCATTTTCTCGCTGGAGCATTGATCAATTTGAGGCATTACGATGATGCCAGACTACAGGCTCACCTCCGTCTGCTCGAGGTATACTTTCAGATTTGCCGTAAGATGCCGGGGTGGTTGTTGTTAGTTATAACTCTGTTACTGATGGGGCTATGATCAGTGATCACGATTGGTAATTTTTTTGACTCTTCTTGGGCTGGTTCGCTTGATACTAGCCATCACCGGCACCCTCGGCCCTCGGGTTGAGGGTGATTTGTTTCGAACTACTAGATCTTCGAGCTTCAAGGGTGTTGCATTGCTAGTCACTGGTTGCGAAAAGAAAATGTATATCATTAAGTAGCTATAGTAGCGTCATGTACGCGTGAGATGTTTTAAGAAGCTGACCCTGAAGAGAATGACCTAAGTACTTCTCATTGTACCAATACTGTCAGTGTCGACATATCACTCGCTCTTTCTCACTAATAACGTCTGCTGTTAGACACCAAACGATAGACTCGAACAAAAGGCGCCTCGAGATGCTTCAGAAATACAGCACACACCCCGCTCTTCGCTCGATGAAAAGTCATTTCTAGAGGTACGTGTCGTGTCTCCAATCCTTCTAATTCATCATAATAGTAACATTCTGCAGGCTGGTTCTCACGCTGTACTAACCAGTTTGGCGGTGTCGATAAGCTCTTACCAACGTTTTTTCTGGCATGGAAGCCGATGTTGATGTTGATGTTGATGTGAGTAATCAGTATTTCTATTGCTTAGTTCTCATCTGGACCTCTACTCTCAGTCCTCCTGAATGGGCAATGCACACCTCCATTCCTCTGCAAACGCACTCATCGCTCGCCTTTCATCGTTCCTCAACCGCTTTCGACCCAACAATGATGAAGCGATTGAACTTCCGCAAATCTGAGGCCTTCGGGGTTCCATCTACGTGCACTATTCGCTCGCTTCATTCACCACTGTCCACCTGAAAGTGACGTACCAGACAAAATTTAGCAATTCTCCATACCTTCGCGGTTAGATCCACCCATGTTCCTAGCTTATTTTTGCCTCGACCTCGACTTGGCACTGACGAAGAAAGCCGAAACAACGCCTTCGATTTCGCGTCTAGATGCACTCATCAGCCGGCCGTGCTTACTCTTCCGCTCTCAACCCCACACCAATGAGGAAATCGAACTCCCAAAATTATATACGCAATTATGCAAACTACACTAATGCACCAATCGGGTACATATCATTTCGCTGGGCTACTGTAATCACAACGACGAACAATCATTCGGAGTTCAAACTCCATCACCACCACTCTAGGCAGTGCTTGCTGTCTTACCGGTTGAACCTGACCCGTCCAAGTATCAATGTTTTGAATATCCTGGTAACCGCCCAATTCTTTAGGCAATTGCAAAAGGCCGTGGTCAGTTAACTCTAGTTGCATGATCGGTATTGTATCGGATGCTAACGGTAACATAGGATGGTCCTCGGCATGTATTTTTTGACGATTGCAATACGCGGCGGAGTGCCTGCTGTAGGCTGAGCAAATCAAAATTGATACAATGCAGGCATTTTGGTCAGCCTGGCCAAACGCTACAATTGCAATACGTGGTAGAGTTCCGGCAACCAGCAAGAAACCGAGCGAAGCAAACTGATAAGATATCGGTGAAGATAGGCCGGGCAGGCACTTTGAGAGAATATTGCAAGATACGATCATTTGTAAAGATGTATTTGAATCCGAGGATAAAGATGCCCGTGGAGTCTGATGGTTCCTTACTGAGCCCCAGTCATCATCAAGGCTATCCATAGCACTGTGCGCAGTGCCAATGAAGTAGCAACCAGGATCACGAACATATGCAGTCACCAATCACAAGGCGCCTCAAGTTTCCGTTTTTGTCCTTTTTTCTGCGTTATATCGATTCAACAGTGCCCGTTCAAGATGATCACAGATGTTCAGAATGTGTGGGAAGCCCGGTCACGCGTGTGTCAACAATCGTACTTAAGTGAGGTTTGCAGTGGTTCTGGACCTTCCTGACTTGCAGGCGAGTCTAGGCATAACAGTTTGATCTTTGTTTCAGAGATGTCTTATGTCTCAGAGGTTGCGGATTTGCAGATATCCAAGGTACGCAAAAATTGCGACTTGATAAGTTTGATGCTGACCTGACATTTGATTCAGTACACCAATAGTAAGTACTTGTGGGTCGTCCGCGAAGCAGGTGACGATACTGATTAGGTTGTATCCTCAGTTGGTAGTCTTGCAATTCTCGTGAGTACCGAGCACATTCGTCATCCTGCCAGCTCAAATGATGGTACTTTTCGGTGTCTTAGGTATTTGATTACTGCATCACGTTTCAGGATGAGGTCAAGACATGATCTGTCTATGATTGTGATTTTAATCACTCTCTACAGGTACGCTGGACCTGGTCCAGGCCATGGGGTTTAATTCGTGTCGTCTTCACTATTTCTCGATATCTCCCTTTCGTAGGCTCTGGATTGACTGCATATGGTGAGTTACCCACTCTGGTGATTCTTATCTTTGCATATAGTTGATGGCTATCTTAGCTGCACTGCGTGTCGGTGGTCCAGTAAGTATACGCAGGGAACAGATTCTAACAATAAGCTGATTGTATTTATGGCACAAAGTGCCCCCCTAGTTTGGCGGAAAATAGTAAGTCATCTCACCCAGTGGTTAATTTTGTCTCAACCTATCAATGCGATCTTCAGTTATTCATATTTTAAGTATCGTTGCTGCGGAAGGTGCGAGTTGCATACATCACCATCCCTGCAAAGAACAGGGTAGATCATGCTTCTGTGACAGGCCTGCTAGTCATTCGGACCTGGGCATTCTGGCAAAAGAGCAAAAAAATGCTGATTGGATTATTGATTTATAGCACCGTGCGTGTTCCACAGGGTTGGTTTAAGGGTATATTAAATCTTTGACTTTTCGATAGGCCACAGTAATTGGCGCCGTTGCTATGAATGTCCTTCCTAATCACCAGTTGATTTCAACAGGCGAGTTCGTTCATATTTGCCAACACGTGTTGTTTTAATATGACCATCAGATGTATCTATGATACCCGGCCCATGCGGCTTTGAGTCGTCAAGAAACTCTGCACTGGTCTATACTATATTGGCACTTTTCGAATGTGGTCAGTGATTATGCAGGCATACCGTTGTGCACCTGACCTACAAGCAAAACTTGGCAGTGATACTAGCCCTTACTGCGTATAAGTGGTTCCGCGACTACCGAGACTCAGAAATTCAGAGCTCGATCGTAACCACCGTCTACGGCGGTAGCATGCTTTATATGCTGTGTATCATCGGTACGTGGAGATGATTGGCTCAAAGTGAACATCGTTGTGTATTTCGTTTCGCAAAGCCATCACAGTGACCAACGTGGTTGTCGATGCAGCATTTCCTGTACGTGTACATGTCTGTCAAACTATAGTCACTTATCTTCTGTTACTTGGCTACAGGTTGGCTTCACAAATCTGTTTGATACGTATGTCTCCGGTTAAATTGATATCGGCTGCCAACTACGAACTGACTGCATCTAGGCTACAACTTGTCATTCATAGCGTCCTAGCCTCGCGAATTCTATTCCACCTTCGGAGCAGTGACAGTCATGCCCATGAGACAGATATACCATTGATGGTTTCGGCTCCCCGCTACGGACAACCTTCGCAAATGCAAACGAACGAGATCAAAGATGAAACTAATGAAGTTTGAGGTGACTCGGAGCTTAGCAGTTTGTGCTCGGAATTGGACACGATTGTGTTGAGTAGCCCTTTTTGGTTGTGACTACGAATGTATATGAACAATTTTATAATGATGCATAGGCAGAAACCAACACATGAGCAGGCTCTAAACAAACTTATTCATGTACAGCTTGCTTGGCCGTCGCAGGCCGCTAGCCCTGCTTCAACGTTTCCGATCGTCATTTACGTCATGATTTTTCGATCTTGTTTCGATCACTTGCCTCAAATGTGCGTCCAAGCGTGCGCACTGCGATCGAAGAACCCTTTATGCGGTGGAAGCTTCGTGATGGCATGTGTGTATGTTGATGTAAAGGAGGCATCAAACCATGAGGAGTCAAACATGAGCGCTAACGCTTGAGCACATACGTGTGGAACTTACAAAGTCTAACGCATGTTGCTCTAGAAACTCACCGCCGCATTCAAATTTCGGCATTCCATTTCTATATAACCTACAAATGGGCGAAGGATTGGAAGGGCTTTCCTGCAAGTGAGGTTTTGAATGACTGACAAAGCGGGTTCGAGCGGTAAATCTGATAAGAAAGACGCAGATAGAGATACTTACACCCTGATAGCAGCTTCAGTCCGCGGGCCCTGACGCTTGTGATGTATCGATACGTACTATAGCTCGACATCGGCAGTGGCTGGCAAATTAAATCATGATCGAATAGAGCTGACAGTCATGATATGACATGAACATACATACAGAAGGAACAATCGTGTTGTCTTTTCGAGTATTTGGTTGGCCATAAAGGCCACCTAGCGGTCGCTACTAGCATATCGAGTCGCTCCCTGAATTAAGAGAGGAATGAGTCGCAATCAAGCCATCCTATTCTGTGTTGGATACAGCAAGTAGTATTTTGTTTGAAGACGTTGATGAGGCAGGCTCTATGAGAAGATCGAATGTTTCGGCACAAGTCGATCAAAAGTGTATAAAGATTAAAGAAACAAGCACATAGGTATTAAATATCGAGAGTTCTACCAGAAAAGTAAAACACCAGAGGTACATCACGATTATGTGAAAAATTTGGAATGGGCGAAAATGCCGAACCATACACTAGCAGACAGAAGACACACCAAACTGACATGACGCTGCATAAAAAAATCGTCCAAGAATTTGCCGAGAGTCACAACTCCTATAAGCGAGTTAATGTAATTTGCCCCCAGAAGGATGATGGAAAGAGCTGCCGAGTAGAATTTCACCTGGTCAACACCGAAACTGAAACCAAACCGAAGAAATATGCATACCGCCTAGGATAGATGCCAAGGAGTAGGCAAGACAGAATTGCGACATACGGAACAAGCCGACGTGATACAAGACATCGTAACGCCCCATCCCAAACGGTTTCTTGTCCTGAGTATTATTTGGGTTAATGACAGCTGCACGAATCGAAATTTTTCCTACCTTTTTACCAATTTCATAAAGCTCTATCATCAAGTTTGATCTGAAAAAGCACACCTGAAAAAGTAGTCCTATGACGGAGAAGATGGACGACATGTGTAGCAGCACAAAACAATACTCGATGGAAGTGGCGTCGAGATTTTGAGTGCTGTGTGGTATATTCCAGATGCACATCATGCTCGCAAGAAAAACCAGTGCTTGCTACAAATGCGAATCACGTCAGTTTTGCAAAAAAAAAAAGATGAGATGAACGGTAAACTCACGCCCACATGGAGACCTACCGCCTCGTGGTGCAAGCGATCGTTATACTTCTGCCAGCCCGTTTCCTTTTCCACCTCGCGCCATAATTTCTCGAGATTAGGCTGGTTGAGAATGAGGGTGCAGAGAAACGCAAATGTCTGCTGAGCGTGGGACCCCAAGGGAGGTTTCCAATCCTCGGGAAATTCTGTGAGTTGCTTCTCGACACTCCCTGACTTTGTGTTGGACATGATTGGAGGTGGCTGTTGTTGGGTAGAAATTATCTAAATGGAGAGCGTTCGTGAGAGAAGGTCAATGGGAGCAGCGTATACTTACCTCGAAGTTCAAGTTATGCTAATTCACAAATACAAAGTGAGAGTGAGTTGCAAAGGCGGGGAACACGCGAAGAAGACAGAGAAAAAACGACTTACAAAGCCCCGAAGTGCAGATTATTTAAGGGGGCGCACGGACCTAGTATGTAGAAGCATCGGAGTAGACGATCTCCGAGGAGGCGCAGCACCAGGACCGGGTATGAGCTGCCTATAAGCAAAAAAGGAAATCAAGTGTAGTTATAATGACAAGGATATTACTGTGACATGCACGGTACACACAACAAGGAGCGCGCAACTCACGATCACCCACCGGTAATAGCCGAAAAACCGTCGCGTTTGTTTGAGTGCTAGATCGATCGATCGACGCTTCGCTGTGCCACTCAATGTTTCCTACTGAGAGTCAAGTGATAAGATGAATCGACATGGATGGTACAAAACGTTTTAATATGTAAAAGAAACGGCTTCAGATCCTAGCTCGTAAGGATACTACGTATTCCACTAGGGAATAGTATGAATCGCCATTGAATGCCATAGAAGATAATGTATCAAAATGCCGAACCACACGTACCCAAATCGTCGATAGTACAACAAAGTAAACTTTGATTGATCCTTCATAAAGGTAGCGTCCAAGAATCTACCAATTGTGACAGTCGCCATAAGAGAGGCAAAAATATGCGTCCTGGGAACAATAATGCAAAGAGCTGGAAGACAAGTCAGTACCGACATGAAATAAAACGAGGGATGCTTACCGCCCGCGAGACACCCAAAAGAGTAGGCGAGAAGAAACCGAGCCATGCGAAACTGGCAAACGTGAAACAGGACATAGCAACGCTCCACTACGAACGGCTGTTGACCCCGAGTAAACAATTTTGGTCAATGATAGAGCTGAATGTTTTGGGAAAAAAACCTACCTCCTCACAATTGTTGCCTGACTCCAATAACGTGGCGGATGACCCAAACAACACCTGGAAAAGCAGTCCCATAGAGGACAATATAAACGACGAAATGAAGGACACGAGATAAAATTCCAGGGAATATCCTTGCAGATATTTAGCAGCCCACGAACTCATCAGGCATGCAAGACTCGCAAACAATACTAGTACTTGCTGCAAAAAGAGTATGTCAGTCGTGCAAGTCATAATGGTGTTAAATGGTATACTCACGCCTATACGAAGACCCGCCAACTCATCATACATGTGATTGTTATACGTCTTCCAGCCATTTTCCTTTCTCACCTCCTGCCAAACTTCATCGAGACCGGGCTTGTTGAAAGTGAATTTACAGAGGAAGGTGAAGAAATCCTGAAAATAGGGATCTGAGGGAGGTTTCCAGTTATCAGGAATGTCTGGCAGCTGTTTTTCGCTCTCTCCGTGAGTTGCGGAAGGCGAGACGGCATCCGCCGTTGTCGTGTCGAACGAGGAAGTGATATCAACTAAGCTATCTGGATCTGTGTTATACATGGTCACAGAGATCTTGCTGAGCTTGAGAAATTGGCCTGTTCAGACTCAGCGGGAACAGTGCTTAGGTTGTACCTGCCTAGCGTGTTAAAGTAGCAAGTTTGAGGTTCTAATCATGGGACGCAGGAGTGGATGTGGGGCGCGCGCAATTCCGAAGGCTACTGGAGAGAAACAGGGCCCGGAATTAGGCCTGAAGCTCGAAGCGGGGATCCTTTGAGGTAGTCGAACGAAAGGGGGCTATGTGCAAAAAAGGAAATTATTGTTAATGAGTGACGTAAGTTACACCGACCATGCTGGGGAAGCACTCCTATCTTAGCCATGGCCTACTACGCGCAAATGCAATCTTCTCTAGACCACATATGTTGTATGCCTGTCGCAGCCCAAAATCATGACATTGAAATAAGACTCGGCCCTGTCACGCTCGCCTACCATGAGCTCGATACATGCTGAACCATAATATTGGTCGAGCACCTTGCTATACTGATTGTCCCATTTCTTGAGCAGCATGGCTGGAGACCAGCCTGCATGTTGTTGTGCAGCATTTGCGAGTATGTTCATGGAAAGAGGGCGAAAATTGATAAGGTCCACTGACTACTTCGACTTCGCTATATCTGATGGTGTGGCGATAAATTTCAAAGAACACTCAGCTCGTTGAGGATGGCATTCGTAAGAGAACTCTTTCCCGTGCCCGCCGGACCAATCAATCTAATATGCTCGTCATTGGCGACAAGGTTCGTCACCACAACAAGATCATCGTGGTCATACAACATGGCCAGCCGCAATGGTGGCTCAGTTAGGCGAATCCTAGCTGTATTTAGAGAATATGCGCAACCCGACAAAATGGCAACTTACTTTGGAACATTGATATTAGTAGTATTGAGTCCCCAAACGAGCTTGTCCACACTAATTGCAATGCGAGTGATCACTTCAAGCTTGGTATCAGCGGCAAATTTGAAATGGTGACAGAGAAGAGCCTCTACCAAAATCATTGCTCCAGCTTTGAGGCTGCTTCACTATTCTTGGAGCTAATCGAGCCGATTGGTATCGTCAGTTACTATTGACAACCTGATGTCATGGATCTTAAGGTATCGGCAGGCTGACTGTGCGATGACGTTGGCTGTGCAGCTGTGTTTGCTCATATACTCATTTTGCCTTCTTAATTGTGGCCCCCGAGTAACAACCGAAGTTTGAACAAGAATTATTGAACCACGACAATTTTAATCGCACCAAGGAGACATACCTTACTCGTCTCACGCTACAACCATTTCGACAACACAAGGACGGCCTGGGCGTTGCGGCAGTTCGAAGTCTTCATTGGTGTGAGGTTGAGAGTGGAAGAGCGAGAACAACCAGCCGAAGAGTGGCATCTGGACGCGAACTGAGCCCAAGTTCGCAATTACAATTCACAAGAGCGCAAATTAATGACTATCGGCAAACCGGTAATCTGCAGGTGACAGGTGTCACTAATGACATGTCCATATAAACTCAATCCTCGGATTCAGACATCCGGTTAGCTAAATAGAGTCAGCGTGTATATACCCGGGGAAAAACTAACGCACCGTACCACCAGCCCTGGAGCTGATAAGTGTTGGAACACCATTTCTCCTCCGCCCTAGTACGCCGGGGCCCCGGTCGGGTATTGGACCTTTGTTCGCCTGACTCAGGCCCTGAACAGCGTATCTGCGGTAAACGGGACCCGGCTTTTTTGTCTACTGCCAATAGAAGCGGTGAGATGAAAAAAATCTGATCAGTCGATATGAAAGTTCATGGTTTCTAGGTAACTTGCCAGTAGCATTTGTGTTCAGAACCGTTCTCGAGTCCGTAAGCAATCCTAGACCGAAAAGTTGTACTAGTAGATGCAACAGCGGTAATTCATCGGGTCCCGTCTACGCGATTGAGAAGTTGGTTTGTGTGTGAGCCTTGGACATGTTTCTCCAGTGATAAATTTCAGGCTGGATCTTGATGGACAGTGAACTCGGGTTCTACCGTTATTACGCAACTGTCAATATTGACGCGGACGTACTGCCTCAATTCAATTCAACTCGCCTTAGCATACAAGGAGGCCGAGTCGACTTGGGATCAAAAAGGCTCTTGTTTTCTAGATTTTCGATTTCCAGATGCCGTAAGATACAAAGCTCAGCCCTCAGAAATGTTAACCGTGGCACTTTTTGAACTTTGTCCAGGTTTTGGTCAAGATATAATGTAACCACTCACCCGGCAAAACGGTTTGGATTGGGTACCGTGAGCAGCAAGACCCGGACCAGGGATATTTCGGCCTAATATGTTCAAGTTCACCGTCCTGCTCCCGTGAGGTAAGAGTAGGTATTTATGGGCAAGCCACTGAGCCCAAGATATAAAAATCATACCGTCCTCCTCCTTGGATCCAATCAGTTCCTATCAACATCCTTGTAATACTCCCTCCAGATCAAGCGCAGCGGCACACCATGAGTCTATCAAAGATCCCCTTCATCCTAATTTCGGCCATTGGCATCCATATTTCGTTCACTTCTACTTCTCCTCCACCGTCATCCAAAGAGAAGATGGTGCCCTCGCTGTTCGAATCCATCGTTGGATGGTTTTTGAAACTTCGTGGATTGGAGTTACTGAAGGTAAGTTGCTTTTGAACACTAGTCGTTGTCTTTATTAATCTGTGGAAAATATAACAGATCAGCGCATGGGCAGCATCGTCTGTTGAAGTGGCAAACATCCTGGCCAGACACATAGATCCCTCGCACATTCCCGAGAGCATCAATGGTGCTAAAGCTGTAAAGCTTTTGTGCGTTCTTCACCCTACACCAATCACCCCCACTTTCCTCGTCGGGAGTATTGCCACTGCGATTGGTGGCGCATTGAGGTTTTATAGTATCTTGACCTTAGGAAAGCTTTGGAACTTCCACGTCAGTGTCAAAACAGAGCATAGACTTGTGACAAGCGGGCCGTACTCGGTGGTGCGCCACCCAAGCTACACTGGTCTTCTTCTTCAAACTGCTGGGATCGCCGTCATGTATGGAAGTCAAGGATCATGGACGAGGCAGTCTGGGATCTTACAAGTGCTTTTCATTAAAGTATTTGCCATTACCTTTCTCGTATTTACCACAATCTTGCACACTTGGATTCCTTTCAACCGACCTGCAGCGGAAGACCAGATGTTGCAGCGTGCTTTTGGAGAAGAATGGGAGAATTGGGCACAGAAAGTGAGATACCAGCTTATTCCTGGAGTTTATTGATTGCTAGTACGTACATATGAGACTAGGCGCTCTGTACGCGTCTGTCTGTTTCTTGTAGGTCGTGCACAGGATTGACATCACTAAAATTTACTTAGCCCAATATGACCATAGTTATGTTACTTACGTCCCTTCCAACCAATTTTATTTAATCGTAACATACCACCCTCAATGAGTGAAGCTAATCAGTTCGGTTCTTCGTTCGTCTTTGCTGTGTGCGACTGATACCAAAGCTCGCAGCTGCAACCACTCCAAACTTGAATAATGCAATTCTTCCTGTTCTGAAATAATTCAGCTCCGGATCTCAAAGTAAATGAGGCAGAGTGAGTCAAGACCTCGATCACCACTCACCAAGTAGTATATCTTCCAGTCAGTTAAGGAATAGTTTGTTACTCGTTATCTGATTTCGTTGGACCTTCTTTGCGCCCGATGATGCTGTTTACCTGGAGAATCATTTGCTCTGCCTCTACTCGCTCATCAACATTACCTTTCTCGACAACTCCCGGTCCAGAAAGTTTCCTCCTGGTCCACAATTTCTAAGCTAGCCTATCTAGGAAACTTAGCTTTGATAGTCTGTGGCGAATGTTCCTACTTTGATAATACCCTAATCATTCTTGAATCTATACTCAATTAGCATGTCCGATGTATTATTTATACAAGAGAGCACCCGCACTCTATCTGCGAGCCCATAACAACACTAGCGTTCTGAACACCGTTGCTGGTTCGCTGATACAGTGCAGAGATTTGAAGGTTTTGATCGCCCTTTTCCTGACAAAGCTTTTGTTTACTACAGGTATTACTCCGCATGTATGCAAATTGATTCGTGGTTCTCAATCACAGTGACTCACCTCTTACTCACAAGATGGGCCACGATAGCAGCGCCAGAAACTCCTGCATCTGGCAAGATGTCCCCTCCTATTCAATATACGAAAAGCTTTTGTCAGTCTTCATACGGACGTTGAACGCTGAGCTCGCCCATGCTCCCTATCATGAACACTCGGCGGTAATGTGCAATGCATGGGCAAAAGGTTATTCATCCAACATTTAATGCAGTAGCACTGAAAAAACAGTGTCTCCCCCCGGAATGCATTTCAAGACTGGTCCAAACTTACAAGATTAGGATACGCAGGAATTGGATGGTGGGGTGGGCGAAAGGGCTACTAGTAAGTCATTACTCAAGGGATTGAGGGAGAGGGTGTGTATAGTTGGCCGTTAGGTGGTGAATATGAATTGAGAGCGCAAAGTCTGAAGACCATCGTAATGGAAATGGTTGATTAGTGATTCAAGGTTTTGGGCGTTAAGTGAAGAATTCAGTTTTAAATCTGATGGATGAAAGATTAGCATAGGGAAGTTGATTTGATCGCCACCCTGTGAACCTTTGCCGCAAGACGCCAGTAGTTCTTCCAGCCTCCACAGATGTTATCACGTATCGTTTGAGCCATCAAATGATGTACATTGTGTATTTTCCCAGCGAAGAGCTTCGATGTGAGTCTTGAAACAATCCAAAATCTCGAGACTGACATTGATGTATAATATAATAATTTCGGGTGTTCGTGCGCAGAAAGACCGACCCGAAGATACTCCATCCTGCACTAGGTAAGAATGAGTATCATGTGCAAGTAACTGAGACCGTTACAATATAAAAACCATACCTGCCCCCCGCGACTTGATCAGTTTCTATCAACATCTTCATAGCACCTCCAGGTCAAGCACCACAAGTTTATTGAAAATCCCCTTTATCCTAGCTTCGGCCATTGGAATTCATGTATCGTTCACTTCCCCTTCTCCGTCACCGTCATCTAAAGAAAGTGTCGTGCCATCGTTGTTCGAATCCATCATTAAATGGTGTATAAAACTTCGCTGCCCGGAGTTAATGAAGGTGGGTCAACCATCTAAATACCTGTCGTTGTTTGTATTAATCTGTGGAAAATATCAGCATATGGGCAATATCGCTTGTTGAAGTGGCAAACATCTTGGCCACGCGTACAGGTCCCTCAGATATTCCAGAAAGTATCAGTGGCACTAGAGCTGTGCAGCTTTTGCACGCCCTACACCCTACACCAATCACCTCCGCTTTCCTCGTCGGCAGTATCGCGATCGCACTTGGTAGCGCATTAAGGTTTTATTGTATGTCGACGTTAGGAAATTTTTGGAGCTTCAATCTCAGCGTCAGAAAAGAGCACAGGCTCATGACAAGTGGGCCGTACTCGGTGGTGCGCCACCCAAGCTACGCTGGTCTCCTTCTCCAAAGTGCTGGGACCGTTGTCACGTACGGAAGCCAAGGATCATGGATGAGGCAGTCCGGGATCTTGCAAGTGCCTTTCATCAAAGCATTAACGAGTATCACTTTCTTACTTGTCATAATCCACACCTGGATTTCCCTCAGCCGTCCTGCACCGGAGGACCAAATGTTGCACGGCGCTCTGGGAGAAGAATGGGAGACTTGGGCAAAGAAAGTAAGATATCGGCTTGTTCCTGGAATTTATTGATTACACACATGTGGGTACTAGCTATAGGCGCTGTGCGTTTGTTGGAAATTAACCTGTTTCAACAGTCCATCATGATATACAGTTTTCTTTTCGTTTACACACCTTCGCTATCCTCATTTGCTATTTTTCCCGAGTCTCTTATATTCAGCTTTCCCTAACGGGCCATTACGCTATAACATGTTATAACTTTACTTAGTTCCTTGCTCGCGCTTCATTGCAGCTGAACCTGGGTTGTTATTATGTAACACTGTAACTGACAAGAGTGAGAATAGCCGGCCGGGGAGTGCATTGGACGTGAACTCAAAGGCGCTGTGAAATGATATTCGATTTCTTTGTCAGTATTGAGTCGAGGTCGAGGTAAAACTGAGCAAAGGCGGACTAGGGGCACATGTGGATCTACCCGCAAGGTATGGAGGGTTGCTGAGGTGCGTCTGGTGCATTATTATTCTCACGTGAAGAGCAGTGAATGAATGATGACAGGCGAGCGAAGAGTGCATGTGGATGGGACGCCGAAGGCCTCGAGGGTTGCGGAAGTTCTGTAGCTTCACCACTGTCGAATCGAAAGCGGTGGGGGAGCGAAAAGGCGAGCGAGGAGTGCATTTGCAGAGGAATGAGGGTGAATACCACCCTTTGGAGAGGCCTGAGAGCACAGAGGTCTAGATTAGAACGACGAATTGAAATACTGATTACGCACATCAGCATCAGTCTGGAATGCTACTGTTATAATGAATGCAAACACAGCGCACACTTCCAAAGATGACTTGTCACTGAGCGAAGAGCGCGGCGTGTGCTGTATTCTTGAGATCTCTCATGTTGGAATATGTCTTTTGGTGCCTAACAGCAGACATCGTCAATAAGGGAAAGCAGGTGATATGTTGTCACTGACAAGATTGGTACCGACGGGGAAAAGGTCCTCAAGGTCAGCTTCGTTAGGGATGACATGAACATCCCATGTGTACGCATCTTCACTCGTGTAGGCAGTGGCTGGCATATTTCCATCGTGAAAAAGAGCTACAGAGCGCAAAACCTCTTCGCGCTGGAGGGGTGGTCCGACTGGGAGGTTGATGACGAGATTCCACAGACACGCTGTTTCATCGAATGAAGCACTTGCTACTAGGCAGTTGTTCTAATACAAGTAGATGGCAGTGACAGCGTGTGTGACTTTCAATTTGTTCAAAGCTTCAAGCTTCAAGCTTTCAACGATGGCTGCTAAGTAGACTCGTGATGATCGATCAACTCTAGGCTGGTCACGAGCCTAGCTGTTCGGTGGCAGTGTCGAATATCCTAATCGGGCGAGATGGCCTGGAAGACTTCAAGGATCGGTACAGGTCCCAGGAGAAACCATCGCCCGTGGCTCAGGCCTCAGGTAAGAATAGTGGAAACGTGAGCTGATATATATATCCAGCTTATACCCGTGACTTAGGATGGTGTGGGGGAGCTCAAACGGCGCTCTTCCCATTGCCTTCAATACGTCCCGAATCTAGCACGCTTACCAAAGCTAGCACATTCTTACGCTCATTTGCCCTGGTTCTTATCAAAGTTTCAATCTAAACACATGGGTCAAAATTGCAGCCTAAGGAAAGTTGCCGTGTTTGAGTGAGTGGCACTGTACAGCGGGGGCAGAAGAGCTACACATCCATCACCTGTTCCCCTCGATTCCTGTCCGCCACACGTTACTACAGTAACGTGCATTCATGTACTGGAAAGGTACGAGTGAACTCAATTAAATGATCAAGTCAGTGGCGATGATGACCTCGTGGACATCTTCGGCCAGTAGCTCGACACCACCATCCTACCGTCGCCTTTTTGTTCGCGGTTTCATGAGATGTGGACAGCGGACTATGTCGACGATGACAATGAATTGGACAAGGAGCGCAGTATGAAGAAGGTGGGGGGCCTTACATGAGTTTCATCTCAAGTTTTCTTCTCTCTGATGTACCTGTCCTGACGTTCTATGAGTTTCATCCTATCAGCTAATAGTGTCGCATCCCAAAGCGGACTACGAACCCATGCCATTTCTTGATGGAAAGGAACGCATCCCTAGAGCTTTCAGGTTCAAGAAATATTTTTTGCATCATCTAAAGATCTGACTGCTACAACGACTGTTTGTAGTCGTAAAACGTTGAACGGCGCATATGTCCACTGATCAGTCGGGGCAAAAGCGGCGACCATCCATGGCTTCCTCAGGCTGTTCATCAATGGTTTAAATGCTTCAGCCACAAGATTGATGGTGCTCGTACAAGCTCTGCTTGTCATTTAACGTTCAACGTTCAATGATGACGATCAACCTTTCTGCACGACGATTGGCAACTGGACGGGCACATGATGATGGAGTCCGGCGACCATTCCCTATAAGAATGAAACAAGATTTTTATGACTATGATCGTGACATCAACACACCCCCGAAAATTTGTTATTCGGCGGGCCGACCTAACCTTCGAGAAGAAAGCACTGCGCGTTCTGTGATAGAATGATGCATTATGAAAATCATGCAAACGTCATACAACCAACATGTGACAACAAGCAACGTTGATCATGTCGTAAAAGTATGTTGGAGGCTCTGTGAGATACGGGAATCGAAACTACCGGAATGCTTTAGAACGAGCTGTATCACTGGTTTGGGGCCGCTGATATCAATACGACCTTCACAAGTCAGAACAAACTATCGAAAAGCACAGCAACAGCAACAGCAACAGCAACTGCTGGCCATGGGGCAGGTTCTGGATTAATTGCGATGATGTAAAATGGAGTGGCTAGCATTCGGCCAACACTGCGACGCATCATGATAGCGAAGTATCATCGACAATAATGAGCTCATGTGGGTCTGATAAGTAACCACATCCTTGTGTAGAGAAGACTTCTTTTCACGCAATGGACTCGAAGAACGTCGGAAGAATGGATGCGCCAGTCAGCAGACCCTTGTTATCACGAATAAATGAGAAATGCGAAGCAGGTGCTGAGAAACCCAATGCCCTGCATGAAACTCGTGTGGAGATCAGGCTGGACGAAATGGGCTATGCTCCGAAAGCACTGCTAAATGTGTGAACGAGAAGATCCGGTCAGTCTAAGGCCAGGGATCGATGGTTGGTGATGAATGAATAATGGCATGCGGCCGGGTACGCTTAATTCGAGTTGTTGGGGTGGCCGTGGAGAACGTGTGATCACTGTGATGCGTATCATCGAAGATGCCGGACTAGCGGGACCAACGGAAGGGTCTCCAAGGACGTTTTAGAGGTCTGTAGTGGACCTTCGGAAGCATTTCGGCGGCATTGCACAGCGCCTTTGGTAAAGTTATAACCACACTCAACGAACGTTTTGTTCACTCATCCAACACAGTCACAGTTCCGACAACATCCACAGTATAATGTCCACTCATCCTTCTCCAGACCCATTTCAACGTAGGTTTTTATCTTTTGTTCTTACCTTGAAAAACCTGACGTTCGTTGGTAGCCATGACTATGTCGCCATCTTCTAGTGTGCAACACTCGCCCCCTGTTGATCTCAGACGTATGACGTCCAACTCGACGCTGCTTACTCCCCAGAAAGATTCGATTAGGGAACATAGACTCTCAACTCATACTTCTCAGCACCTGAATACAACAAGGATGGGCTCTCGCTCACCTTCTTCAATTCCTTCATCGCCGACATCTGCGTAAGCCACTCCACTTTCATCAAATACTTACCTATATTTATCGCAACTACAGTCATTCATCGTCATCCGCAATTTTTGAGCGTGATATTGAGCCCATGCACCCTCCTTCCCCCCCTTCCCACCCCAATCCCCATCGCATTGCGCGTGCAAAAGGCACTGAACAACTCGAGCACAGTGTACCTTCTGTGCTCGATAGTGCTGCTTCAATTCTCGCAGCCTCCTCTCCTATGGAGGAAGATCACATTTCTGTCCTCAGTCCTTCCCGAGATCGTGATCGCCTCACTACCAGCGGTTTCGCTAGCCCAATCGGTAGCTTGAGAAGCAGAAGCCCAAGTCCATCAGGAAGGACGAGCTTGTTGCTGAGCATTCCATCTCAGCAGGGGCCCATTACCCCCCTTAATATTACGCCGGGTGTGGGAGCGGGCAGTCCGCAGCGGTTGAGCATCCAGACGAGCCCACTCGCTTTCCCCTCAAAACAGGGTACAAGTGGCAAGGCGTCTGCCGCACCTTCTATCAGCACGCCTGCATCTGTATATTACTCCACGCTCTCATCAGTCGAACCATCACCCACGACCACAACTGCGGAGCATCCTTCCTCTGCACTCCCCCCTATCGCCATATCAACACTCTCGCCTTCATCAACGTACACATCTTCACCTTACATACGTCCCATCACCATCTCTCACCCTCCGTCTCCAACGCATGGACCCACAAAGCGTCTCTCGTTCATGAGTTACGCCGATCTGCTCGCATCAACCCCGGCATCAATGGTTCCGTTGTCATCATTCACTACCTGCGCAACTCCTGAGCCGCCACCTCATATTCCTGGTGTGGAAGGTTACGCCCTCAACCAACATGATGCTGCGAGTCTTAGTGGTCGTGAGCGTGACAGCATCGCCATGCTCGATGATATCGGTGGTGAATGGCAGCGCGAGGGTCTTGGACGAGGCCTCGAAGAGAGATTAGAGGCCTTGATGATCGTCCCTAGTAAAGCATAAATCTAAATCTCGAGGCGCTGAAGTCAAACAGTCCCGCGCTTTTGATTCGAGCCCGACATGAAACTAATGATATCTTACGATTTCACGCTGTACTAATCCGTCATTCGTTCTATGCATATCTTTCGCTATTCCTATTCTTATTCCCGCCCTCGATACCGGCTACCTACTACTTCCTTGTTTTCCACGACATCAAGTCAACAAAAATATCTATGTATGGTCGTCTTATTTTGTTACTTATGATATGATCGATTTTTTTCGCGTTTAGGTACTAGGGGATACTTTACTCCCCTGAAGATTTCCCTTGAAGTTGATGTTTATTTTCGGGTATTCGTATACTAATACGATACAATAGTTGAGATAGTTGTTGTCAATTTTAGTGTGGTTTAGATGGCATGCCTTTGATCAAGCCAAGCAAGCATGATATTATGCACAAGGACACGCCTTTGGTCGTCTCGTCTTGAGAGAATATGTGGTGGGAAAAGGAAGACAATGGTTGGTCGTGGTCGCTGCCATGAGAGTGTTCTCCATTGAATGCGATCCATCAAAGCCACGATCTGGGAGTCATCGATGCTGCGGCCGCTGCGGATTGGCTGGAGATGCGAATGTTTGGTCATGACTTCACTCATGGGTGTCGGCCGCCAGAGTGCTGTTTCTCATGCATGCATGCTCCGAGGACTCCCGCAGAAAATCTCCCTCAGCAACACAGCAATCGAGCAAGCGCAGCGCGTCCGCACCGCATGACGTCGTGGATTGGCAATAGCCACCGAGCTGGCTTTACAGCTATTTTCATATCGAGACAGGAATCTCGAAAATACACTGCTTTCGTTTATTATTGGAGCGAGGCGATCCATTGTGCTAGTAGCTACTAAATTTTGTAAGTCGTACGTCGATTGTGGGGCTGAGCAGGGCGGTGTAAATGTAGTGACGAGATCAGGGAGGTAGATCCCCAACTCAGCAGTTTATCCAAGTAAGCAGGTGAATAGTCAACGCAAGCCTGAAGTTTGAACTTACCAATCGAACAATATATGTCATGGAATAGTCGCGGTTTGGTGGTTTACTTGCATTCCGACTCGGGACATGCACACGTCCATCCCGAGCGAATGTCCAATTCCGTAAGAAAAAAAGGCTGAGCTGATTCCAAAGCGCAGAATGCTGCCATTTGAGTCTTTGAAGAGTCTGAGGTCGAAGAGACCTTCCACAAGAATCTGATCACAGAGCAGCTGGATGATGTCTTAGTGGACAACAAGTTTGAGAGTGTTCACCGATTTCTATGCATGAGTGTTACATAGTTGATTTTGATTCCCTATCATATCTCATTGGGATAAAATTATTGTTGTCTTGATTAAATCATGGAACGATCGACTGGGGAGGGTAAAAGTACAATAGCAGAAGATCACAAAATATGTTCCGCATCAGTCCTGAGCGATTCTGAACTCCATGAGCATCGTCTCTACAAGATCATAGGTTTGAGTGAGCACTAGACCTGCACTGGCCCTGCAAATTATGACAAATCAAACATCGTCAATGTATTCAGGCATGGACAGAACTTGCCCAATGGCCTTGTATTCCTTCAAGGTTCGCTCCTTGCCATTGAAAAGAAACCACATGATCATGTCCATTTTGTGTGTTAGGTGACCACCGAAGTTCAGTAATGTAGGTTCGGGCGCCTTATGGTTCTGAATGTATGATCACATCTTGACCGTCAAGTTGAACTCTAAACTTACCTTACTGGACTCGTTAGCCCCTACGTCAGGCTCTTCGAATGCGCGCGAGAGCATGCACTCATCTATCACACGATATTAATTCTGGAGTAAACTTCACTTCAAAATGCAGTGGACTCACGAATCAACACTCAGCTGTTTGGTCCCATTGCTTTGCGAACATTACGGAGAATCACCCTTGACTCCTCGTCCGGTCAGTTACGAATGATGCTCCTTAACTTCATCGATTATTGAGCAATCTATGCTGAATGGGAACAAACTTAGCACGTACGTAGTAAATATCCTTTCCGGCGACAGGTAACTCCTCCAGGAAATTCAGTGGCACGAACTCTATACGCCCGTCGAGCAGCACCTCAGGAGCGTTCTTCTCCCATGTCTGATCAACTATAAATTTAATTTGTCTGCTGTGGATGTCCGGACTCACATTTCTTGATAGCTTTAGAGTTTCTGGGAGCTCCTGATTGGTTATTCTGAGATGAGGGAACATTTTCGCCAGAGGAATGGACATTGCTCCGGTTCCAGATCCAACATCTACCACAGAGGATACATTGTCCCACGGGTAATCTTATGACCCGCTCCAGTCATGCTGACGGTTAAAAAACGGTGATTACTCACAACGCAGCACCGTAGAACAGCTCAGGATCTCAGAATAACCCATCATGGCTTTTTGAAACACCTGTGTATAAGATGCTATGAGCCTTCAATCAGTTATGAGCGGATAGATTCGCACGTACATCGCGTGCCTCATCCTGTACAATATGGTAAGGTAAGGCATGAAAGGCCAGTACGATGACTCAAACTCACGTCCATCTCCCAGAAGCTGTCCTTTTTGCCTTCATTTCTCAAAGTAAATATCCGAGGGGCTTTGTCGACCTTGTCCGACCTCGCAAACTCTTGGTCGACCATAGTCTCATAGAGAACCGCAGCATATTGTGGGAGTTCTCGTCTTGCTTAACTGCGAAACGCAAAAGGCCTCAGAGAGAATTGTCAACGGACGGTGTGATGCAAATTACCTTCTTTGAAGCAACCCTTGAGGGTCAAAACGCGCAACACGCGTGCGATCTTGGTCTTATCTAGGTTGACTGCGTCAGCCAACACATCCAGGCTAAGACCTTCTGGGTGTTGGTCCAAGACGTCTGCAATACGTGATTGCATAACGACGTCTATGCATGCCGAAGTGTGGTTATTAACAAGCTAGGAAGATTAGCAAAAGGCATACAGGGCGATCTATAATTGGCACGTACATTATATACCGTGTTTTGGGAGGGAGCCAGTATTGTGTTCAATTGCTCGCCTGCACCTTCGAGCAGCCTGATTGCCTTTCTGAGGGCAAGTGTATCTGTCGCAAAGTCGAGGGGGTGGAAGGTGCCTGCATCGACACTAGGGACTCCATGTTCAGTGTTCTTGTATTCTGCAATTGCTTTGCGTGCGGAGGAGTTGATGATGTCCAAGAGGGCTTCAACCTTGAGTTCATTTGGCTCCGTCATATTTGGGAGTGCGCGTTATCCCTTATCAGCCGTTCAGGCCTCAGGTTTTATAATCCTCGACCAAATATCATCTAGCTGTTTTGCCACGGCGAAGACATTCAACAATGGAAATGTGGAAGCGAAGCTAAACCTAGTCTGAGATCTGACCACTCACAAACCCTGACTCGCTTCCAACTCGAATGACACTGGTTGCTACTCGTGTAACGGTATCAGACGTTAAGAGCCGGCACATCTAACCGTCATTCGTATTACTTGAAGCAACTTGAAGTAAATAAGCAGGAAGCAATGATCCGAATCGACTATGACTGACCAATGTTCATGTTCGGCACTGTGAGGAAACGGCTAACATAACGGTTGACTGGGATCGGTAATCAAATTGTGTTGAACAAAGGATAACTGATAATTTGCTATGAAATGTACATAATGTGAACGCGATAAGGAATCGAATGTATGTGAAACAGGATATCAGAGAAAAGGGAGAGGCGGGTGAGTGCAACAGAATGTAGTTCCAGGGATGATCGATGGCTACCAGAACACCTATCAGTGCCCTTGCGGAACCTCTAGCACTGAATGCTCAGGCGCCGCCCGCTTCCTGAGGTCATTCGCCATTCTCGATGCGAAGAATGTGGACGCACAGGTTTGAAAAATGGTGGTAGAATGGTGAACCCAGAATCGATACCAAATGACAAGTGGCAAGGAAAGCGAATGTTATGCTCAGATACATTCGGACAGTTTCGGAGTGAGATGCGAATCCCGTGAGCACGATGGCTGATGAGGAATTGTGTAAGTCGCGATCACGTATTACGAGGTAAACCGCGCACATATGAGCAAAAGCACCACTGATATGGTAAAGATAATGATTGGCATTGCCATACCCAGGAGGTGCCAGAATATTCTCCAGCGCCTCTCGATTATGACCTGTGGTGAGGTCAACTCTGACCTGCCACCCCGACAATAGACGACACGCACTTTTGCAGCACTACGTCGTTGAAAAATGATTCCAGAGGCAGATACTTTCAGCTGGAACAATAGCCCAAATAATGAAAAGATAAGCGACTCCGCCAAACAGGCGTAAGATGAATTAGATATATAGTTGACATCTTTCGCAAGTGGCGGATTTGAGGAGATAAAGACTGCCGCAGTGGCAAGCACGAGTCCTTGCTGCGCAAGAACACATCTATATGATCAATTTGAATGAATGACGCCCATCATCGACTTACTACTGTGCTCACTTGATTGAGCTGGGTCAGATATCGACTATGGAGCTCCTCCCAGGCGTTTCCTTCTTTCAAGAGGTCGTGTAACCAGTGCAGATCGCTGCGCCAGGTGAATATGAAGCAGCATATTTGGAAGATATGCCGAGAAATAAAGGGTTTTGGAGCATTCCACTTGGGTGGAAATTCGTCGAAAAAATCATCTGGGGGAGTGTTCAGTTGTGATAACTGCGAGTACCCACTGGCAACTCGAGTACTCTGATTTGGGCTGGGCATAAGTAGCGGTAAGGTGGCAAACGACATACCTGAGAGGAACAGTTATGAGGCTATATAGGCAATGAAGAAGGTTTATGCATGCCTGTAAGCACGAGGAAGTATGTAATTAATACGCACAGGGGTTTTATAAGCAAGGCTGTGTAGCACTGGACGTTACATAAAGAGTTAAAGTGGTGTCAATTGGGGGGTTAGCAGAAGCGCCAGCGCCATTTTCCTGGACAGAACTGAACTCGCGTGCTCGACAGAACCTAGAATGTGATATTATAATGGATATACAATGATTGAAGGGGATGGAAGAAATATACACTGGAAAGGCATGTACATTCCGAGGTAGTGATAAGATTCTCAAGCAAAGAAAATAAGCGCGTACTGAGTGAAGCGATAGAACCGGGCTTTGAAATTTGATCCTGTGCCTTACATAATATTATAGTTACGTTCGTTACGGTAAACACCACCACCACAGGTCCACCACCACCACCGACACAGGCCCAATACGAGTTAGGAATGATTGTGATATGCACTGGTGATCACAAGCCTATCTGAAAATTAGTTATCAGTGCCATCATTGTTAATAAGAACAATCAAAATCGGATCTGCTAAGAGCCGACCTACAAAAATATTAAAGAAAATAGCTAGCATCCAGCGTCTCTTTTTGAGTTCCGTATTTCATAGGTCCATTCACTGGGAATACATATTTTCACAGGACAGAGATCAAAACTGCAGGAATTCTAGTCCGTAAAACAGCGAAGACGGGTGGCTCAGATAATTTCACAAATAGTACTGCCACACACTACTTTGCATCACACCGATCCGGGGTCTGATGTGTTTAATGTTCTTGATGCGGCACAGGTTCTTACAGACACCATGACTTTAGCTCAGATTTAGACACAAAGGTGGCACACATTGATCAAGCTGTTGATAAACTGTGCATTAGTTCACGCATTATGTACTATTGCTGAAGACTCATTTGATAATATAGTACCATTGCATGGTCGACATGATAGAAATACCCGAAGCGCTAAGATCAGATGTTATCTCTCGCTGGTGACAGAAAGAACATACTTCGCCAGTCATTTGAAAATATGAATCTCTCGCTGAACCACGATATAAATATGACCACATGTGACCCGCTGACATTTGATGCCAGCATGGCCGTCGTCGTAAACTTTAACTCGTTGTACAGAAGGTCGATTGTGAAGCGGATCATCCTGGTGAAGATCACACTAATCGATTTACCCGGTGATTTATCTGCCCTCAGCAGCCACATAAGAAACTGTGAACGGTGGCGAGGGTTCTCACTCCAAAAAATGGGCCTAAGAAGACTACTTAGCATGGTATAATGGACGCAATAGCTTATTCAAAACCGTATCTCTGATTCTGACGTGTCAGAAGGATCGATCAAGGCGATCACCGGAACTGGTGATGAAGATAATCGAGAGATAGGAAGCAATGATTCCAATCGACTGTGACTGGCCAATGTTCATGTTTAGCACTGCGAGGTAACCGAGTTCTGCGGCTAACATGACGGTTGACTGGGAACGGCAATTGAATTGTGTCGAACGAAGGATAACTAATAATGTGTTATGAAATGTGTAAAGTAACCGCGAGAAGGAATGAATGTTTATAAAACAGAATATCGGAGAAAAGGGAGTGCTCAAAAGAGTGTAGATCCAGAGTGTGGACGAGTTCGAGTTCGTGATTGAAAGAATGGAGTAGGGGCAGGCAAATGAGGCTGCGCTCAGCTGGACGCGTGGTGCCGGAAACATCCGCAGGCGAGTCCGTTTCCGGCACCGTGTTAGTTATGTAGATCTATAGAAGGAACGCCACCACTCAATGCCCAATTGGAGGAGTGATCGATAGTTATTAGAAGACCTGCCAGTACCCTTGCGGAACCTCTAGCACCGAATGCTCAAGCGTCGACATCTTCCTGAGGTTTTTCGCCACTCTCGGTGCGAAGAATATGGACCCATAGGTTTGAAAAATGGTGGTAGAATGGTGAACCCAGAATCGACACCAAATGACAAGTGGCAAGGAAAGCGAATGTTATGCTCAGATACATTCGGACAGTTTCGGAGTGAGATGCGAACCCCGTGAGCACGATGGCTGATGAGGAATTGTGTAAGTCGTGATCACGCATTACGAGGTGAACTGCTCACCTATGAGCAAAAGCACCACTGATATGGTAAAGATAATGATTGGCATTGCCATACCCAGGAGGTGCCAGAATATTCTCCAGCGCCTCTCGATTATGATCTTGTGGTGAGGTCAATTTCAAGTTTAATCTGCTACCTAACAATGGACAATACGTACTTTTGCAGCACTACGTTGTTGAAAAATGATTCCGGAGGCAGATACCTTCAACTGGAACAATAGCCCAAACAACGAAAAGATAAGCGACTCCGCCAAACAGGCGTAAGATGAATTAGATATATAGTTGACATCTTTCGCAAGGGGCGGATTTGAGGAGATAAACACCGCCGCAGTGGCAAGCACGAGTCCTTGCTGCGCAAGAACACATCAATACGATCAATTTGAATGAATGACGCCCATCATCGACTTACTACTGTGCTCACTTGATTGAGCTGGGTCAGATATCGACTATGCAGCTCCTCCCAGGCGTTTCCTTCTTTCAAGAGGTCGTGTAACCAGTGCAGATCGCTGCGCCAGGTGAATATGAAGCAGCATATTTGGAAGATATGCCGAGAAATAAAGGGTTTTGGAGCATTCCACTTGGGTGGAAATTCGTCGAAAAAATCATCCGGGGGTGTGTTCGGTTGTGATAACTGTGCTGAGTACCCACTGGCAACTCGAGTACTCTGACTTGGGCTGGACATGAGTAGCGGTAAGGTGGCAAACGACATACCTGAGAGGAACGATTACGAGGATATATAGGCAATGGAAAGGGTTTATGCTTGTAAGCACATGGAAGTATGTAATTAATCTGTGCTGGCATTTACGTAAAGTGGCGTCAATTGGGGTTAGCAGAAGCGCTAGCGTCATTTTAAAGAACTCGCGCGCTGAACTGAACCTAGAATATGGATTTGATCGAGATTATAATGGATATACAGGAGTGAAGGTGGAAGAAATATACACTGGAATAGCATGCTGATGGCATGTACATTCAGAGGCAGTGATAAGATTATCAAGGAAAGACAAAAGCACGTATCGTAAAAGAGGGGGAATGAAGCGAATAGAACTTCGTCTTGTTCGTCACGGCAAACACCTGGTGATTACAATATATCTGAAAATGTAAAGTTATCAGCGCCATCATCGATGATACGAACAATCAAAGTCGGACCTGCTGAGAGCCAACCTAAAGATGACCTGTGCAAAAGTGAGTTGGAATTCCCACGCAGGAGTGAATACGACGCAGAGAAATGGGCCTCGGATCCAAAGATCGTAGGAGCCGCAAGGCGACACATCAAGGTGAGGCTGGATCAGACAGTTAATAACAAAAGTAGTAAGAAGGCATCCGCATCAAGGCAGGGATCGATGCTGTTGCGAGCACCCACGTGGACACAGGCATCTGCGTCAATGCAGGCATCCGCGTTCACGAAAGTGCGGGAATCCGCATTCGCACAGCAGCAGGTGTTGGCAAGAACAACACTCGCTCGCCACTGGCAGAAAGTGTCATAGTGACTAAGTGAATGATTCCTCCCCCTATTGGGTTCTCTGGTGACGAAAGTTCACAACGGTCAACTTCCTACTCGAGTGGCTTCAAAGAGCAGTGCCATGGCACCTTCGAGCGTTCTCCACTCATGGCTGGCTTCCCCACCGAACTTGCTTTCATTGCATGCAGATGCACGCAATGATCTAAGCCATCAGAACTCACCGAAGTTTGTAGCAGAAAAAAAAATTCGAAAGGTGGAGGGAAGGCTGCAGACGGAGCGCCGGAGTTTGCTGTATAGCCTAGGCGCTACGATAAGTGGGGAAGAGAAGCCACATGCTGCACAGCCGCAGCACGAAGTTTTGATCCTACGCTCCTACATCGCTTCGAGGTAGAATTCCAACAGTTGAGGAAGTCAAGATACTCAGCATGGCAACTTTTCTAACCCTTCGAGTCGTCTACTAACTTTCTTCCAGAGTTCGAGTCTACCATGATAACATAGCAAAGGGTAAGTCACAACGGCAACTGCCGATGAGGTGGCATACTATCCTCACATAGGGTTTCGTCGGGTTGTTGTGATTCGAAATTTGCATAAGAAACGGGCTCTTGCTGTATGTGATTTCTCTGGGCATCTGTCGGAGGAGGGTCAGTTAAAGGCCTGGAGCCGAGGTTGGTTACACTTTGCGAGCCTGCAAGATAGTGCCGGAGCTGCATTGCATATATACATACACGATCATGCCCAACACGTTCACAACAACGCCAAGCATACATTTAACGTACCTTGGTACACAAAATATCTTCGTTTGGGATCGGGATCTCACCCATCACTGAGGTAAAGAAGATTTCTGTAGGGAACCATTGCAAAATGAAGCATGTTCATGAGGTAGCTACATGTCATTGAGACCGCGGAAGACGACAGGTCATTAGGCAAAATAGTTAGAAAGTCTTTGTCGAATGTTGTACTGTAATATTCGAGACCAACGCTCACAGTAATTTGTGTAGAACGCATACAACTTCCAGCAAGGCTGTGCAACATCGGTGCAATGACGCATATGGTGGGTGGTATATCCGATGTGTCAGGTACATTAGTCCGATCCGATCACAACGTCACCGACGAGTCAGGAGTCAGGACGCAGAACCTACAGCAAATTTTACAGCCATCGATGTACAAACATGTTGCGGAGTTCATCTCGAAGCCGAATAGGCAAGGAATGATTGGTTGCGAGTCGAAGCCAAGTGGAAGCGCCGAGGGTAACAAGGACGCACTATGGCCGATGTATGACGGGTGATTGTCATCGATATAATACAAATGCCTAAGGAAATTGCCCTATTAAGATATGAATGAAAGCGGGTCAGTGAGGAGGTGTCTGGTTGCATAATCGACTTGGATACTACCAGACGCATTTTATTTCGAGTATGTAGCCTCTGAAATTTTGACGAGAATCAAGCTGCTCGGAGGAGGCAGTGTTGTGACGCGAATGCTGCGAGTCGGTGAGTGTGTACTGAAGAAGCTGTCAAACAGCGGACAAGCGCGTATATAAGTTGGGTCATGGGAAGAAAGTTGAGGAAACCAACATACACATGAGTTCTTCCACGTAACAATCCATGGGTAGTGCTACTAGTACGGTACTAAGATCAAATTCGCAACTAGCCTAAGAAACATTTTTTCGCGATTCTGATTTCGGGTGTAGCTTTTTATAATTGATGGATGTACCTTGTTCTTGTCAATATTCGGGAGACTCGGACAAAGTACTTTGGAGCGATGACAGGGTACTTACAACTCCGAGTACAGCAGCTAGCGCTTGAGGGAGAAACAAGCGTTCATGTTGGAATACAAGCGTTCAAACGTTCAGATGCAAACTAGACGCGTCGCGGATCCCATGGCATCACTAACATGATAGCGTAGACACGACGACGGCTATAAGTATGTATCATGCACCGTCGAGTAATTTCTTTCCCACGAACGACTTGGACAGCGCAGACCAAGTCAGTCCGAACGTGGCTTGGCAAATGATCATCAAAACCCTCCTGCCAAGTCAAATCTGTCCCGATCGCATAGGCCAAGTCATGCTGCGGTTGACAGAAGGATGGCTTCGGTCATCGTGGCCGACGGTAGCTCCCATGGCTACTTGGCATCTTCTAGAACGAAGACTTTGATGACGGCACTGGCCAGACAAATGAACGTCTTCTTCCTCGACCGCCTCCACCGTGTGATTCTATCTTGAACTGCATAGAGAAATTAAGCCAGCGTCCTCATAAGCAGGGTCATTGAACGATGCGACCCATGCCATGAACAACCTCATTCAGGTACTTGAAAGGCTTGGCGTAGCGCCATGTCACTGCCATTCTCCTGAGTCATTGTGCATGTCCTTGTCAAAATGATAGTGGTACATGAAGTTGGGACTGTGGCAGCCTGAGAATAGTCGTTATCCCTGCCCAGCGAGTCGCCGCGACCATCATGATGTCGCTTATCCTCGAGAAGCTGCCGCAGCGTCGATAGACCGTGATGCATGTCGAAGCTGCTCAATAAAATAATAATATCACACGCACTCCCGTAGCTACCCCGCCCTTGACCACATACTCGTTGAGCGATATCCCAGCGGCCATACGTGACAGGATCCTTTACCAACTTGGTGCCAAGTGGAAATTGTTTTGGCTCTACTGTCAGCCGAAAAAGGACGCATCGCATTTGTCCATGAACAGAAGCCGAGAAACTAAATAAAAGTGAGTACATCTTCGCTTATTTACATAAATAAACTTATCCTTACGCGCGGGTATAATGTGATAACGATCTGGGCTAGCCGTAAGACAGCATGGGTGGAGGCGAGGAACGGACCTGCCGCTCAGTTCTCACAACTTGTATTCCCGCATCCTGCGGCGTTTACTTGCTACCCTTGGCATCTCAAGTACTGTGTTGAGGCCGTCGTGAGTAGCGACAACCACCGGTGGACTGTCAACTAGTGCAATGGAGCCAGAACGGTCTAGTTCCTCCAGCGGCGAAAAGGAGCACCTGGATAACTCCACAAACAACTCTGTTTGGCATGAAACGACCTTCTTCGATTCACAACGTGAAGATCGCATGGTCGGTCCACGCGATACCGCCAACCACCAGACAGTTCACTACGTTGACCGCGATGAAGCACGACATCAAGAAGTCGCCCAGGACATGCAATCCTCCCAAACACCCAGCTCGTCCAACTTCGAAATGCCCCTCCTCCCTCCAGATTCACCTCAGTCCAGACAGACGCCCACACGCTCCTTATCCCATAATGCCAACCTGAACTACATATCCTCTCCCTTGAACCCCAATTTCTCCATTTCGTCTCCTCAAGCCAATCCGCGTTATCGGTCGCAGTCTCGCCAAAGCATGCAATTCAACCGCGTGGCTTCAGAGGACTCCCAAGTCCTCGCTGCATCTAACATAGCCTCCCTTCCTTCTGGTCAGCGTGGTTCAATGATATTATATCGTATAGCCGCAGAAGACAACAGTGGTCCATTGACCGGACCGAAGTCATTCCCTCAGCGCGATTCGGTCCTCACTACCTCGGCAGATTCCACTTTCTCACTTTCATACGATAGCAAGTACCCTTCTGGTGCTCGGAATCCACGTGGTGTTCTCGTACCCTACGTCTATGACCCAGCCCTTGACGAGCCAGATCAGGATGGTCCCCTTGATTCTAATGACGATACTTCCAGCAGCACTGTCTTTCCCCTCAGAGGTATCCTCAACGTTGGGGTGCTCACCCTCCTCATTTTGGCCCTCTTATGTCTCTTTATCCTCTACCCCGTTGTCAGTTATTATCGCGATAGCGCCCAGAGAGATTTGATTACAGGCAACGTACTCGTCAATGAAACCGGCCAGGTTTCGTTTCTGTGCGTCACACCACTTCACTATTTTTCTGCTGTTCTATTTGCTTTCGCATGATATAGACCACCTGACTGATGGTATTCCTACCCAGATTTCAAATGGCACAGCTCATCGATCCTGATACGCCCAGTAGTGCTGCAACGCGGACAGGATTTGATGGCCTCCCTTACGAACTGGTCTTCTCGGACGAATTCAATACAGACAACCGCACTTTTTGGCCTGGGGATGATCCTTTTTGGGAAGCCGTAAACATCTGGTACGGAAGTACTGGCGATCAGGAATGGTATGACCCCGGCCAGATAACAACAAGGGATGGGTACCTCAGCATCGTCATGGACCAGATCCCCGAAAATAATTTGCCTTATCGGAGTGGTATGCTCCAAAGTTGGAACAAGTTTTGTTTTACGGGCGGCTATATTGAAGTGTCGATCAGTTTACCGGGGCCGAACCAGGAGACACAGGGTTATGTGAGTGGCTGTGGCGTTAAGCATGCCTCTCAACAGGAGTGGTTCGGGATGTGTAGTACTAATTAATGGACTGATTCAGTGGCCGGGTGCATGGACGATGGGTAATCTTGCGCGTCCAGGATACGGGGCGACTACAGACGGCGTTTGGCCTTACTCGTGAGTTCAATTGTTTGAACATTGATTCAGGTACTTACTCTACTTCAGCTATGACTCTTGCGATGTCGGCACTTTTCCAAACCAGACAGAGCCGGATGGTTCTGGGCCTGCTGCTGCTCTCCAGTCAGATGCCTCGAAGGCCAAGTACAATTACGAACTATCATGGTTGCCCGGACAACGCCTCTCGTAAGTCATACCCGACTTCTCCAACGTTTGTTTTTGTATTTGTCCATCCTTGCTGGCGCACATACCCACTATTCATGCTCAACATTGGACACGCACACCACTAATACTCTATCCAGGTCATGCACCTGCCCAGGAGAAGATCATCCCGGGCCATCCGTAAATGTCGGCCGTGGTGCCCCTGAAATCGATATTCTCGAGGTCGAGCATAATAAAGTGGGCTCGGGACAGGTTGTCTCGCAGTCCGGCCAGTTTGCACCCTTCTCGCACGATTACATCTATCTCAATGCCACCCAGGATGAGTGGTTTATCAACACACCTAGTATCACGAATGCGAATCCTTATCTCGGGAGTGCTGTGTGAGTGGTATTTTCATTGTGATTTGTGGTCTCCACATCACATGGCTGGTTGTTGTTTCCTTTGGGACTAACATCTCTTCTGCCATCAGCCAACAAGCAGTATCTGCCTTAACGCTTCTTCCTGATGATATTTTCCAAGAATCTGGCGCGCAGTTCACGACTTTTGGTCAGCGATTTTGCGAACCCAACCTTCTCGTTGTCTGACATCTTTCAGGCTTCGAGTATTGGTCAGATCCCTCAAATCCTTCAGATGGGTATATCACATGGCAGACCGCCGGCGTCGAGTCCGCGCGTGTTGGCGCCGCAGCACTTGGTCCCGATCCGTTGCCAGAAGGCACAGGCGTGTCGCAGCGACTAATCTCCGTAGAGCCAATGGTCTGTCTTCGTCTTTTCCCGTGTCATTCCGCCTGACGCATCTATTCTACTAGTCCATCGTCCTTAACTTGGGTATCTCACGTGTGTTCAGTTTTCTTCCTCGCAGAAATACTTACTTACGTACATTCTTTCCAGCGGGTTGGCAGACAATCGACACAAGTACGATGATCTTCCCTGCTGAAATGCTTGTTGACTACGTTCGTGTGTATCAACGGCGAGGGCAGACGAATATTGGGTGCAGCCCCGCAGACTTCCCTACGGATGACTATATCAACCGACATATGGATTCGTATATGAGTTCGTAAAACTCACCGACTTCTCGAAGATGGTACTGATGGATACCACCAGATCCCAACCTCACGTCATGGAATTATCCAAAACCGCAAAACAGCTTGGTGCGTCGTCCTTGAGTTTTGACTGATATGGTGGTTTACATTCCTTATAGTATTCTGGCGGGTGCTAAGCTAGCTCGAGCTGTTTTCCGATCCATTCTCCTGATCCAGCAGGACTTATACTAAGCTAACGTTATCTCGTCATGCAACTATTACTGACCGGGACTATTTCACGGCTCATATCTTATCCATCCCATTACTTAAACGAGCACAACCGTACGCTTACTCACACAACTAGACACTCGCTTGCATAGAACTTTGGACATACTGGGCGTTGTATATATACACATCTACATCCTATCAGACGGTTGTTGTCAACTGATGCCATGATGGTGCGATTTGGGCATGGGCGGCTAACCGCATCCACCGGAGTCAGCGTGTTTAGCAGTAGCGGAAGAATCTCGTATCATTATACGGCGAACGAGCCTAGCTAGTTCAGAAGTGTTCAGAAGTGCGAATGACCGGAAACATTATGTTTAACCTAAAGTGTGACGTGCGTATGTCCAAAGCACTCTGAAAGACACAGATTATTGCAATCCCCCCTGTGTGTTTTCTCGGACTCTTACGTAATCTTACTTTACCTCAACAGTTCTCTCCTGAACGTTAACGCGTTAACTCTGAGCCCTTTTGGCTTCGTCTGCAATACAGATGTCTGAACCGCTCTGCCTTAACTGCTTCACCTTGGGTGATGATCCTCATCCTAATAATATTTTCCCAGTCCACATTGCGCAGACGCAGAATGTTGGTGACCTCAAAGAGGTCATCAAAGACAAGAAGAAGCCAGAATTTGACCATATTGCCGCTCACCGTCTCGAGCTATGGCAGGTAAGTGATCTGATGCCTATGATTGGATGTCGATCATCTGATATTTTGGAAGGTTGACCTGCCTGTCGATGAGACGATCAAGGACAAACTCAACAATCTTACATTGGACCCAACAAAATCCCTATCACCCGTGAAGAAATTGCAAAAAGTTTTCTCTGAAATACCTTATGATGAAAACCTGCATATAGTTATCCGGGCCCCACCTGCCGGTGATTTGTCTCTCGATATTGCCACCCTTTCTTCCTTACTGATTGCGGTCTGACCTAGTGTCTTCTGGACCACTCCACCTCAAATGCTTTATGATGGGTGATGATCCTCGCCATGTATTTGAGATCGAGATTGCACCGACAGAAAGTGTCAGTGGCCTCCAAAAGGTTATCAAGGACGTGAAGATGCGACGTCTTGACCGTGTTAACGCAGACGATCTCAAACTATGGAAGGTAAGTGATCTGACCCCTACAATTGGATGTTGACGATCTGATCATTTGGAAGGTCAAGATCAATTTGGACGACCTACGCTTACTCCCCACGATCGAAGGCGAATCCGTGGAGTTGAAGCCGTCAACCAAACTGTCCACAATATTCACGGATGGAGTAGGTGACAGATGTGTCCATGTCGTCGTACGGTGTCCTCCTGTTGCACGACTCTTTCCAATTGTTGAACAACGTCTCGCATATCTCAAGAAGGTTACATGTGCTCCGTCAACTGGTGCAAGACCGAACGCATTCTCTCAAATGCAGGAGAAACAAGAGTACCTTTGCAATCGTCCTCGCGGTGCTGCGGACCCTGTTCCGGTCACTCTTCTCGAGCCTATCTTCGCCCAGTTCGTGGATGATTGTCAAAAACGACAACCAACCGACCACGATAACAACCTTGTTTGGCGACTTTCAGAAACGATGTGCGACTTCTATAAGGATGAGCTCGCGCGGATGAATGCATTCCGGGATGTGCTCCGCGAGTGCGGTATCGCACTCAATGCTTCTATGGTTGGTGCGACAAAATTTATAACAGACGGACATCTCATGTCCTCTGACGGAATGTTTGTGGAGGTGATACTGGAGGGGAAGAACGAGATCGGAAGTGATGCTGCCGAACCATTCGTGGAGGCAATGTTGTACCACCGCAAGTTTATGGCAGAGTCGAAAAGTGAGATAGCCAACCGCTGGTCTGTCTTTCCATGCCTCCATATCATTGTCTTCGGTTGGTTCGTTTCATCAGATTCATTGCTAAAACCCTTTATTGACCACAACTAGGCGCATGCATTGGCTTTGCAGGCTCTGTCTTGACACACAAGATCCAGTCTGAGATCCTGGGCCCTATCATTCCTCTGTTTTGGCATTCAACAGACGTCCATTTGCAAGTGATGGCGGCTCGTACTTTTGGGGCTCTCAAAATCGCCGTCGAGAAACTCACAAATCTGTACTCCCGTGACATTCCGACCGTCGAATCCAAAAATCAATCTCCAGGATATCCTCATCCTCGGAGTTATTCAACCTCAACCAATGGCATTCAGGAATTCTTGTATGATGAGACTCAAATCCTCAGGGATAGACTTATCTTCTTCGGGGAAACCGTCGGCGATGCGGCTGGGAGCAATATATGTATCAAGTTCGTGAGGTACTACTCCCCTGAGGCCCACAGATTCTGTGCCAACAAGGGGCGCGCTCCCAAACTTATCGCCTACGATCCTTTACCCGGCGGCTGGAATATGGTGGTTACGGATGCCCTTGATATTGATGATGCTAACTTCACGCAACGGCCTGGCTCATATCGACAGCTCAGTAAGATGGCTGTTGTGGACCGCCAGCCGCTGAAGGAGGCCATCACTTCTCTCATCCAGCAGTTACACGATGAAGGTTACGTTCATGGCGACCTTCGGGATGCCAATTTTGTTGTGAAAGACAACAAAGACTTCATGCTGCTCGACTTCGATTGGGCTGGACCGAAGCAAGAGACCAATTATCCGATACGTGTTAATCGGACGGATATTCGACGTCCTGATGATGCGCGGGATGGGCAGAAGATTACCACAGAGCATGACTTGGAGATGCTAAATTTGATATTTGATCCTGATGGTTGGAAGCCGCCTGCAAAGCGCCGCCGTGTAGAAGGGTTGGCAATTACTACTCTTTCATAATTCATTGTATCACCATTCGCTATATCACCAAAAGTCCAATTTGCCTACATAATACCAGTCTGTTTAGTGCACCGGGTGACTGCGAGAAATTCAAGACAACTCTATCAGCGACAATTAGGACCTGAGCCAATGAATCAAGATTCACAAAGTGATTTGTAGCGTCAGTGGGACATGGAAGCTATTTACCCGGCAGTAACGCTACTGCTCTGTATTCCCCTATGGCGGTATGTAACAAAGTAGAAATTGCCCGGAAGGGGGTACAGAATCAAAGAAGACGATTGCCGAAAAAGCCAGGGGATGATGGTAGTCAATAATTATATTGGAGTTGTCGGTTCGTTGCTTGCCACTAGCGACAATGGATGGCCCATCGTTGTTGTCGCCCCTGTTAAACCAACTTGCTGTCCATCTTGAAGCTGGTCTTCGCAGTGTGCATGCCACGGACGGATGTCTGTCACGACTAGTGTAACATTCATCCTGGAAGGGTCAGGAACAGTTCAACGTTATTCATCCTCAAGGTGATGCAGACTTGTCACCTGACCCAGTGGGCATGATAAGCACCTGCATGTCGCGGTCCTCGATGTCAAGCAGTATTAATCCCATCTTTCTTCGCCGGCATTTACAAGAGTGCAGACGCCGCCAGGGTGAGATATATTGCATAGGCGTTGAGCGTTTGAACGTTGAGCAAGGACGTCCAACAGGTATCGCGATTCTCGCTTGTCGTCTAACACATACTGACTTGTCTTCGTTCACAGTATTAACTCGAAGATTGTTCCGCAGGTTCTTCCCATCTCATTGTCCCTAGTCAGCATGTCCAGCAGTAGCGGAAGAATCTCGTATCGTTATCCGGCAAACGAGCCTAGCTAGTTCGGAAGTGTTCAGAAGTGCAAATGACCGGAAACATTATGTTTAGCCCAAATCGTGACGTGCGGTACGACCAAAGTACTGAGAGGCACAGATATGGGCAGCTCAAGTAGGGTGCTCACCCTATCGTTGCGGCGCCATCGGAAATAAATGTATCCGCTTGACTTGTCAGGGCCTGATTTCTTTGCTACTCATTACCTTATCCGCTCATTTCAGAGAAGCTTCGGCATACATATAAACATAGTTGGAATTCTGTTGGAACGCCAGGTAATGTATTGGTTTGACTACATAGAGTAGCATAGGACTCTGACGGACTCGGAGAGCTTGAGACCGTGATCTCATAGAAGGGAAGATGTTCTTGATTGACCTGATCGACACCTTGAATGCGGTCGAATTGCAAAGGTGGAGGAGAGCATACCAATATCACCCGGTTCTCCAAAGAAGACATGATCCTCAGAACCTCATTTCACGACAAGAATGATTGAACCGCAGGCACATGGAAAAGAAGCATGCAGCGTGATGGCACAAATCACCAAGGCGCTGGAGATGAAATGATGCGACCGAGAGAAGTCGTTGGGCACGCACACGAGCATGCACACAGCCGTTGATATTGTCACATGGATCGAAGATAAGATCAGTGCCTGGGGGTTGGTGCCAAGCTCACAACTGTTGTGGCAAGGTTGTGGGATCCTTTTTTGATGATGGGTTGCAAGGCTGCAACTCGGACGCCGGTTCAACAGAATTTTGATTGAAGAGTTTGTAAAGCGACAATGACATGGGAATAACCTTGGCGTTCGCTGATATGGATCCAGTGGTAGAATGCAATGATTGAACTCATCGTTTAGACGCTAGAGCACATGCGGATCATGCACACGAAATGCAAAACACGTGTACACGTGTTCAGAACCAGAAGACACATGACCCGAATTGAGTGTAAATGATTGCATGATAAGCTCTTTAGGAACCAACCACATGTGACACAACCTTAGTACGATTACTTCTGGGCCAAGTACTTGCCTTCATAAAAGCAAATCCTCACGACATGATTACACGACTTAGGCCTCGACTTCGACCTTTGACTCTCCGCCCCCACCAGAAGAGCGGCTAATTGCCCAGGATGGCAGATGGTGATCTCATCGCAGCTCTTGCCCAAGCTAGTACGATTCAGCATAGTGGCCCTGTTTATGACGCAGAGAAAAAGCCCTTGGAGAGCATGGTTGCTGATTCTTTGGAAGACGATGACGACAGCATCCACGAGGGCTTACCGTTCCCCACTGCCGAAGAGATGCTTACTCTCAGACGTGTATCTGATGCAATTCCATGGAATGCATATCGTGAGTTGTTTCTTCATGCAGATGTAGCCCATTAAAGTCCACATTAATTTTGTAGTAATCGCTGTCGTGGAGCTTGCGGAACGATTCTCTGTGAGTTTATCTTGTCGTGTCATATCATGAATGCTCGTTTAACTTGCCTTTCAGTACTATGGTATGCTACACACCTTGATCGCTATTACATCGTGTCAATTTTAATGTCACTTTCAAAGGCTCTAGTGTTGTTTTCGTGAGTTGTCAATCACTTTTCAATGAATCATTTATACGAACGTCTATCTCCTACAGACCAACTACATCCAGCAACCCCTTCCTCCTTTCTCCCGTACCGGCGCAGGTGGTGAAAATGGCCAATCTGGTGCCCTTGGCGCCGGTCAACAAATGTCTACAGGCCTTACCACGTTCTATCAGTTCTGGTTCGTGTGTTTTTGCTTATATCTTGTTGTCAGTCTCTTGATCGCGGTTTCATTTAGGGCTTACATCTGTCCAATTGCTGGCGCCTATATTGCTGATACCTACTGGGGCCGTTACAAAACAATCTGCTGGAGTGTCGTTGTTGCCATGTTGGGCCACATCATCATGATCGTCTCTTCAATTCCTGGCATAATAGGCGGTCGTGCATCGCTTGGCATATTTATCCTATCCATGGTTATCACCAGCACTGGCACCGGCGGCTTTAAGTCGAATGTCTCCCCTTTGGTTGCAGAGCAATATCGAATAAAAAAATGTTACATTACTACGACTAGTTCGGGCGAGCGCGTCATCGTTGACCCGGCCATGACCACTACGAGAATCTATATGGTAGGCCGAGTTCAACGCACATTTCAAGCTGCTACTCACACCACCTGCAGTATTTCTACCTTTTTATCAACATCGGTGCTCTCGTTGGTCAGATTGGAATGGTTTATGCGGAAAAGGTACGTTCCCAAATGAGATCCTGAATTATCTGATACGGTATTCTAGTTTGTTGGATTCTGGCTGGCCTACACATTGCCCACCGCAGTTTTCTGTATTTCTCCTCTGGTCCTTTGGTATGGCCGTAATCGTTATCGTAGATCTCCACCGCAAGGCTCCGTTCTTCCAGCCGCGCTGCGCATCTGGCGCTATGCCCAGCGCGGACGATGGTCGTGGAATCCACGCAAGACCATCAAAAATCTCACCTCTGATGACTTCTGGGAAAGTGCCAAGCCCTCTAACCAGGTCGGCGAGAAGCCCAGATGGATGACCTTTGACGACCAGTGGGTTGACGAGGTCCGTCGCGGTTTCAAAGCTTGCAGCGTGTTCGTCTGGTTCCCGCTTTACTGTGAGTTCTCCGTACTTGATCTTCTATATTGCTTCCCATGTAGCTTATTTTACGCCATACAGGGCTCTGCTACAATCAACTTAATAATAATTTGGTCTCACAAGCTGCAACAATGACCACCAATGGCCTACCTAATGACGTTCTGTCTAATCTCGATCCCTTGGCTCTCATCATTTTTATCCCGATATGTGATTTGGTGGTAAGTATCGTGAAGGAACATAACTTCCTTAGTCTTATTATGACAATAACAGATATACCCAGCACTTGCACGGGCCGGTATCCAGTTCACTTCTCTGAAGAAAATCGCTTGGGGTTTCGCCACAGCAGCTGCGTCAATGATTTGGGCCGCCGTTTTGCAATACTATATCTACAAGACAAACCCTTGTGGGAACCACGCTGCAACCTGCGAGGACGCGAATGGGGACCCACTTGTTTCCCCGCTCAATGTGTGGATTCAGAGTGGCTCGTGAGTTACTTTCTCAAGTTTACACCCTCTTTGTGAATAGATGTTGATGGTGCATATAGATATGTGCTCATCGCCTTCTCTGAAATTTTTGCATCGATCACGGGTCTCGAGTATGCATTTACCAAAGCACCCACGAACATGCGTAGTTTAGTCATGTCTGTGTTCCTCTTCATGACTGCAGGCTCAGCTGCCATTGGCGAGGCTTTCGTCCGTACGTCGCCTTTGTTTGTCCCTCTGCGAACGTACTCTCACAATGCAATAGCACTCTCGATAGATCCACTACTCGTATGGAACTATACTGTCAGCGCCGTCCTTGCGGGCGTTGGTGGCCTCCTGTTTTGGATCGCCGTTCGTAAGCTCGACAAGGAAGAGGATAAGCTCAATAATCTTGCAGATGGGCACTTCGTGCAGGAGCTATGATGACGCTAATGTACCAAACCCAGATATGTTTTGATTCTGGTTTACATTCACGACTTATGATAAATGATGTCCTGGGCTCCTTTTCAAGATTTCCTCCACGCTATGAATTTGGTATTTCATTCAAGTACCAATTATTGGATATCTGCAAACGTGTTGTCACTATGGTCAATTCCAATTAGAGGGCACTTGCTTGAAGTAAAGGCCCAAGGCGCAGCATCATACCAGGACGATGATAGCTAAACTAAGTGCTTCTCGTTTCACTGAAAACAATACTGCATGGTACCACTGATTCATGAATTACTCCTAGGCGAGTGGGGACTGAAGCTTGAAGGCTGAGCCCCAGACGTAATCGATGCGGTGTGAGAGTCTTTCAGTCGTGAAGTGGGCATGTTTTGAATTTGGCGCTTCTCGAGCAACTTGCGGTTTTCACAGGGGTAAAGATGAAGGCGGGTAAGGCCCGTATCACAGCATATATACCAACCCTACCGCATCCCAGCGTCAGATCACGCTGAGTACTCTTGAAATGGCACGAGCGGTAGAACATTAGTTGGACCTACCGCAACATCGCTGTCGTTGATCTGTTCATGTGCTTGTCCCATTCTTGGTCGCCGCTGTACTTGGATTTCAAGTGGTATTCCATGGTCGGTGGACTGAGATCAGACAAAGACCTGGAAATAACTGAGGAACAGGACTCAGGAGAGGATGGCAAGATTCTGGGATCTTTCAGTGAGAAGGGAGCGGCATGACGGCCTCGCCGTGATCCGTGGAGGTCGCAGAATGACTTGCCGTACGTACATATCAATATGATTTTGATACGAAAAAATACTTACACATTCCCGTAACTTGTCTGACAGGGACCAGAGCGCTGGGGTCAAGACCTTGAGCCACAGGCTAGTACGCGGCAGGGGGAGCAAACGGAGGGATCTGTGTAATGTAGTAAAGTTAGTGACTGTTACAAGTGCGACAGCTCACCATTACGACATAACTACTCGTTCACTTTTGCAATTACTCTTGGCCAGTGATAGCATGTATGAGCTATGGTGCTGTGTCAGTCAACTCGTGGTGATGAAAACTTTTTGTGTTCGACAAAGCCCCCCTTGCGATCCCGCTAACGTGGGAGCCGGGAATCCTCTTTTCCGTGATCTTTGTGCAGTGATGCACATGCACAAGGGCATGGCCTCAGGTCCTCAGCCCCTGGCCTGGATACTTTATTACAGGCACAGGCCCCTCTAAAGGGCCTGACCTGAGTTTCTCTAAACTGATCCCTGATGATGTTCCTTGCAAGAAATCAAAGTCCGTACGACGTAGTGTCAATAGTATATATAACATATTGGTCGCCGTCGTTTGCCAAACCAACCACATACATACTGCTTCATGATGGAATCTCTCCCAGACAAAACGTTTTTGGGGACGTCCTATGCATTTTCTCGCAAGTTCAATACTCGCAACCTCGAACATTACTGGTACCCACTGTGGGCTCAGACACTTTCCGATCTAGTGGCAAAAGCACCAAAATTGATCGTGGCACCCCAATTTCCTATTTGGTTTGTGGATAATCATGCATCCCAAGAGTCGCTCGATGAAGGCGATGATCCCGAAGACATTGTAGAAACGGCCCAGAAAAAGCAGGATGACTTGGGAACCATCGAAGTTGAGAGTGAGGCGGTTAACTCCTCTTTCCTATCCAAGTCAACCGTCCCTGAAAAGGATGCCAAGGAAGTGGTGGTGGATTTTGCGATCATCCATCTTACACCGCAGAAGGATGATGAAGAGTGGAAAATAGCTGAGGCGAGCGTTGAGCTTCTCGTGGAAGTGAAGAGGTCTGTGAGCCGGGGTGTGGAAGGTGATAACCTGGAAGCAAAGGTTTTGGAGCAGTTGACGAAAGCCCAGAATGATCTGAAAAAACAAGCAGCGCATCTCTTTCTCAGCGATGCAAACAAGCAATCCATCCAGACCATTTCCGCCGCAGGTAAGTTGTCCCTTCCGAATATCTGTATTACATACCATGATTATCATATGAACAGGTCCGTATTGGAGCGGGACAATAATCAAACGTGCCGACGTTCAATTCACCATGCAAGATCTTTCAGCAGACTATGAGCCCGGCCAAGGACTCAGTGACACGTTGCTGTATTGGACTATACCCGTTTGCATCGGCAGTCCAGAATCCGATGCATGCCTTGATATCATTTTCAACGAATTCAAAGAATGATATTGGAAAATGCCCACCCTGGATATATATCACTCTGTTTTAGAAGTAATGCGTACAGTGCCATGTACTCGAAATTGACAGAAAAACACTGCGCTAGCCTGAGTAATCACCTGTTTGTTTAGGTTTGTTCCATGATATCGGTCAAGATTGATAACGCAGTTTCAGAACTTAGACCTGGTTCTCATCCAGGTCGACTTGTCTCTAGCGCTAAACAACTATTATGAGAACAGCGGAATATCCGTGATAAATTATTCACAGCAAGACTGCGGAGCTACATCATCTAGCCAGAAAAACGACTTACCAAACACAATGAGAATGAGCCTAATCCCTCATCTCTTTAAACGCAATACACGATGCAGGAAGCATCGAATCTCTCAATCGCAATATATCTTCCACCAAACTCTTGTACGACTCCTCAAGAAGGTACGATTCTCGGTGGCTTCGTGTCGATATCGATATGCGCAGAAGAGTGAGAAGACGTTCGCTAAGCTCATATTTCTGGTCCGGGGTTTCCGAAGAAGCCACCGACATTGGTTGTGAGGAAGTGGGTCATTAGAAATGAGCGTGAGGGTGAAGGAGAGGAGGAAAGACTTATACTTACCAAAAAGTATCCTGTCCACTATGACCAAACTGTGTGGCTTGCTAACTTGCACGTCACAATCATATAGTTGTCGGTGCTCCTGAGGGCGAGCGCTGAACGCTTCTTTTCGTTGTTAGTCCTCTGAATTAAATGCGTAGCGCCATTCCTATTACTTTTTGAAGCTTTGACACGTGTATTCGGCGTGCAGCGCACATGAGGTGGGGATCAACAAGCACCAGGCTGCAGCCACCGGGTCGCGAGCGGTGGCGCACGTGGTAGTGGAACAGTTCAAGGTTTAGGTAAGAAATCAACGAGACAAAATGGAAGAGAACTTTAGATCAGGCACACACTTCAGTACTTACTGTCATCAAAGCATCGTGCATCGTGCATCGTGCATCATGTATGGCAACCTGGCTAGATTCAATTCAATGGTCACGCTGGCGACTAGCCCATCCCGAACAGTGCGCACCCGACGAGCTCTAAAGCAAGTCATGTAACTGATCGATGTAAGCGACAATATGGCGATTTCCTGATCACATTCGTCCTTCCAGGTTCCGAATCTTGTTATACTCTTGGAAAATAGTTATTTATAACTGACTGAAGGCATGCAGAAGTATTGATCTTCCACCACTGGTTTTCATATTGAACTAGCTCTCACTATCTACTCAGCGCCTCGACAAGTATGGCCACCTGAGAGCCAGAACATTTCAAATCGGACATCTGATGCAGCCTCTATCGATCCGCTTGCGTTACAATATGCTGTGCTAGCGACTTGCTGGACGTTGAGTCAGCTGAAGTCCTCGGTGAGCAACCGGCTAGAGTTGAATTTGTAACATGCCCTAAGTATATATTGAATGCGACTAACACCATCTTCTAGACATGTATCCGAGAAGAACGGAAAGCCGCGTATCTGTAGTTTCGAGCACGCATCGCATGGCACTGATGTCTTGCCAACAGCAACTGTCGTCCCCATTTCACGAGTCGCGCTTCGTGTCGGTTTTGGGGGAAATCGCACCGTTTTCGTAGAGAGAAGCTGGTAGGTTTCGTGACAGAAGCTTATCCCTTCTGAGCTGAAAGTAACACGAGGATTCTTGGGCCCAGCATAAAAGCCTGGAATACATGATTGCAGTTCACCATCGAACTTTTGCATCCTATCATTCGCACCCTGATGATCATGCTTGTTGCGGATTTTTCATGCCTCATACTATCGTCCCTACTTCTTGGCATTATGACCCACGGAATAGCTGCATTCAATATGCTATCCAACGACAATGTGAGGCTGCGTGCATTTTTCTCGATCCTGACTATTAATCCTTTCCTCATTAGCTCGCCGTGTAAGTGTCATATATATCATCTACAAGGTCAGGTACAAACTTCCAAATGTCACAGCTACTGGGGCCAGAATTCATATGGAGCCACCCATCCCGATAAAACTGCTCACTGGCAGAAGACGCTTTCATATTACTGCATGGTTAATTTCCTTTTATCTGAAGTCTCGAGTCGCTACTTGACCCTGAGTCTCTCAGGACAGTGTCGTTGATACCTTCCCAATTGCCTTCCTTGTCGATAGTTATGCGGAGGGTAATCTCCCGTCAATTGACTTAGCAAATGTGGGTAGTTCGTGACCTTCCAGGATCATGCTGACTCCAAGTTGATGTGCAGATCTGCAACTCAGGCAATGCTAACTATTTCCCAGGCACTGAATTACTGAATTGCTCTTTTCTTGCCTCGGATATCGAAATGTGCCAGTCCGCGGGAAAGGCGGTCACCATCTCGCTTGGTGGCGGAACAGGAAATATCCAGTTTCAAAGCGACTCTCAGGCCACCGCATACGCGCAAACAATATGGAATCTTTTCCTGGGTGGAAAGAGCAAGACCCGTCCCTTTGGATCTGCGATTCTTGATGGGTCAGTCAGCCTTTTCACCTCTTCAAATTTGTTTTGAACGTAGGCCAGAATTGACATGGACATCGAGGGTGGTTCGCAGGCAGGTTATGTTTCCTTTTTGACTGCACTTCGCAAACATATGAATCGAGGCAAGAAGAAGTGAGGTTTATGTTTCTTCTGGTGTGAGCGTTGGTTTATATCGTTTGCGCAGGTATTACATCACTGCTGGTAAGCCAAAATGTTTCCAGTCGACACTCATTTGGTTTCCATGTCCGAAATTTGTCCCAGCGCCTCAGTGTCCTTTCCCGGACGAATATATCGGAGACACTCTCGACTCAGTGGGATTCGATGCAGTATATGTCCAATTTTGTCCGTCTTTTTTTGATCGCCCTGCTGTTTTTGTGGTTGATAATCACTCACAGATAATAACTATTGTGATCTAAAGCATTACAACAATCGTAATGTGAGTTACGATGCTTCTGTCCAGTACTATTCCTCAATAGGGTCGTTGAGCACAGGACTGGAACTTTGCTGCTTGGTATGTACTGACGTGGGCCAGTCCGTGTCCTACTTCCTAACCCTCATTAGGGACGATTGGGCAAACAACGTCTCACCCAATCCTGACGTTAAGGTTTATATTGGTGCTCCCGCGTCATCCACTGCAGGGTCTGGCTATGTCAATTCCAAAAAAATAACGTCGATAATTCAGCAAACGCAGTCCAATTACTCTTCCTTTGGAGGGGTCATGTTATGGGATATATCAGACGCGTACGGTGCGTCGGATCTCCCTTGTCTTCATAACCTTCCATAATTCCACTGCCTCAGCCAACCATCGCTATGACATAGCAGTCAAACAAGCTTTAACATCAGATGAGGATCTGCTCAACAAACAAATTCGCGATCAACACCTATCAGAAACGCGCAATATCACCCAAGAAGAGGACTGACGGTCATTCGTGCTTAACTGCATACCTCAATGGTTTCTCCCCATCGCCAGGAGTACCAACGTCCCAGTAAATTTCTCCCTAACTATGCTCTCAAAGGTCAACAACTTCTAAGTAGTTTGAACTTCAGTGAGCATTCTCAGGTATCTGTAGTTCTCGTAGATAAACGATGTTGAAATTGAGGATCACGATTCACATGTGATAGGATACTTACATAAATAAGTCTGTGTGCGTATTTGACACTGCAGCACATAATCTTCGCTGCCTTCGTCTGAATCGTAATGGATATCTTCACCTTTGACTTGGAAGTTTGCAATGACCGATCGCGACCTTCAATATCTGCGATTGTTATCACCTCCACCATATTTCTCCTCGGAAAAGCCCAAAATCTCACTTACAAAAGCATGACCGTCGACTTTGTTGTCATGAAGCTCTGAAGAAGACTACTGAGTCGGGTTGGAGCCTTGTCATAGGCGAGTGAGAATTTCGGCCTAGTCACGATGAGTGAGCTCGACAACTAAGAAGAGAACCATCTCTGCGAAGGCTGTACGTAATTCAGGTCAACACCTTCGCCGTCTAGACTCATGACCAGCCGCATTCTATCACGGTAGCGGGAAGCGCGGGTGGGGGAGTAACACAGATGAAGCAATTCTGACGCAAAAGGCGGTTAATCAGCAAACTGCGGAAGCGAGGCGTTGACTAATCCATTGTTCATATGCGACCTGATCGCCTCAACGCACGTTGAAATCGAACTGACAGCGATAGTGCGATTCCATGTCGAAGTATGCCCAAGATAGGTGGCGGCGGGCGAATATCTCATCACCTGAGGCTCCAACTCATCTTAGCGGTCATTATGTGATGATGTACTTACCTGAAGGTGCGCTCGCGCTGCGTTTATCTCAATTTTGCCCAGTGGATTTTAGAGATCAGTCCGATAGGACATACTGGCATCTGAGATGGCGACGACCCATACCCATAGTCTAACAAGGCCCAGCCCAGCATATTGACGCGACGTCGTGGGGTGTTGATAAACACGGCTTCTGCTAGAGCCTGGTGATCGCAATTACTAGTAGGATTAAGGTTCGTTGAGGGATCCTAAGGCCTGAGAAATATACATGTCAATCTGCTCCCACAAGCTATATATACATGCCCATCTGCAACACAACATTCGAGTCTGATCAAGGCACTAGCACCAGTAGTAAACCAGACTACCACATTTCTTCATCGATGAAAAGAATCGCTCTGGGAGAATTCGGGCCTGTCGATTGTCGTTACGTATTGCAGAGATAGCGGCTAACAAATCGAGATAGTATGATCAAAATATGGTCGAGGTAAGGGTGTGCTATATGGTGAAGTATGTACGACGGACAGAGATGCAAAATTTCACTCATCCGCGTCATCCTGTGCTTGTGAAAGGGCACGTAGGGTATCGTTAGATATGCACATCACTTCTGCGAATCTATCTGCAAAAAGCACAGCGCCATGAGCTCGCGTCTTGATGGCGCAGAGCTCTGCGAAGGCAACGGAGACGCCGAACGAACCACTAAGAGTGTATGCATAAGATGCCATGATGATTTTGCGTTCCTCGTCAGAAAAGAAAAAAAATATCTTCTTCGAGTCTGGCCACTGTGCAAAGTGTTGTACTGACTTTTGGATCGCTTGTGTCTTTGGATCCGAAGACCCCCTCCCTTCTGGAGCCTTCTTCTAGAGAGAAACGGCGGCTTTCCACTTCCAATGTGCTTCTTTGACATGGGCTTGGACAACGCTCAAGTTGTCTTGCAGAACGTGAGAACCAGCTTGAAGAGCTTCTGCTGCCCTACGAGACGCACAGAGGTAAGGTAAGGTAAGGTCGTGGTCTGCAGCACTGAGGGAAGAACTCCGGAGGACGGAATACTGTTTGAGGAAGTCGTCGCGGAGACGACGACCCCCGTCAACAAGGGCGTCGAGAAGGTAGGGCGTCGAGCCCTTGCGTTTCGAAACCTCTTGGCCCTCGGTGTTCTGTTCGAGTGCGGCCATGTAGTACGGTTTACGTGTTCCGTTATTTTTGCGATCTTCTTCGAAGACACGGCGTTTAGCCTGGAGCCCCGTCTTGCTCGCATCGAGGCAGGTAGTGAACCTGCACCGCACAACCTAAGGCGAGTACCATAGCAATAGACTGAAAAAAATTCTCACATGTATGCCAGTCGAATGGCGGCAGCACTTGCATAGCCACGCTCATACACGACGAGGTCATGAAACTTCAAATATAATCCAATTTTTGTGTCTGCGAGTCCAAGAAGGAGGACCTTCTGGAACGCAGTCTGAGCCTCCTTTGGAGAGAGATTGGATATTCGTTCGTTAAATTTCTCAACATGTTCAACTTCTCGCTCAAAGTTGTCACTCAAACCTGCAGGCGCCATACACAGTGGAGCGGTATTGACGTTTTCGACAAGCTGTTTGGACCAGACCAACGTGACCGTGTCTTTGAAAGCAATTATTGAATGACGCAATATAAGTGACATAAACTCACCTCCATCATAATCTACAGAATGAACATGTCAGCCGATGCCCAGAACATGAGGGTGGAAGTAAGTACCTACCTCCTCCACCCAAGTAGCTTGCCAATGAACGCTCTCCCTTCACAGGGAACACGATGACATCGAAGTATTTATCCAATTTTGAGTGGCTGACAGCAGTGACCTGATCCATATCTGATAAAGATCATCCAACGAGGTATTGGTTTCCTTACCTTCTGGACATCGGAAGGGAGTCTTGTGGGATTTCTCCACACCTGTTTATCAACGCATCAGGACAGTTCATTGCAATTGACTGAAGTGATCACCAGAACAGGCTCAGTCACAGTATTCATCCGGGCTCCGCTTTCGGGGTCAGTGATTAGTTTTGAAGAGCAAAAATGTATTTGCCCCTCCTCGAGGACCCCATATGGATCTGTTGCTAGATGAGCTAAAAAATGATCACGGAAGAAGCTACTCGCCCGGTATGATATATGCTTCCAGGGACTCCTCGACTGGAATGTGGAATTTCTTGATGTAGTCGTCGAGGACTTGGGTCACCACGTACTCAAGTTTGTAAAAAAAGTTGGTCAAGCTTAAGAGGATGAACACCGGCCTGCAGTAGTTCAAGGACAGACTCGTGTAGAGTCAGTGGTTCACCGCTGCGAGGATTGCGGCCCTGATTAGCCGAGATGTAAAGCTGTTCGTTTGCGAGCGAATCTGTGCGCACTGTGCAGGTCAAGCTAGGCACGGCTTTCTGGAGCGTCAGTCGTTCACTCGGATATCCGTTGTATGTCGTCGCGTAGTAAGCAGATCGCAAGGGTTAAAACCGTTTATGATTTTCGTCCAACTGGAACGCGTAGGATTGAAAGAGAAGGTGACTGGTCACTGAGACCTGAGGGCCGCCGATGCGAGGCAGGCAATGAATCTCTCCGAATCTTCGGTGCCATACCCACTCGCGCATTTCGTACTATCCGTTTTCGACAGTTATATTGCGGTGGTGAAAGAACAGAAGTAATAATAGTTAGTTCAAGAGAAATGAGCGATCGCACATACTATTTGGACTCGGAGCTCAGAAGATACATGAAGCTTGAAGTACAGACACGGATTGCATCCGCAGGATCAATCGTTCCATGCTTGCCAGTGGATACGTAGTGCGGGTTTGGATTATTACCGTTCTCTGCAGAGAGCACAGTACGTATACAGCATAAGAATAGAATGATGAGTAATTAGTTGTTGTTTGGCAAGGCAAACAGGCATGTATACTTGACTCACACTCTCATCCGGTGTGACTGAAATAGTCAGCCGTTCTAACAGGTTTAAATCTTCATCCATGACCAGCCTCCTATCGCCGAGAATCTTCGGAACAGACCTACATAAGTAGATTTAGGTGCTGAGAGCTTCACCCAGCTCACGCTGTGAATCACGCACACGCTCGACCGGCACGAGCACGCTGACCAAATTTAGAGGTGGTACCTGATGGTTTGCGGATTGTATGCAGCCTCCCGATATATATCGACCCCATCAAGTACTAGGCGCTCAGCCCAAGTGGCAGCAGTCCGAGAAGATCGTTTTGACAACGATACTGGCGGCAGTTGGCGTTTCCACGTACTTCCATTATGGGTCCTATAGGAGCACTCCTCGGATCTTCTGATACGCGTCGGAAGTATTTCGTGGTCGCACCATGTGCTTCGGATGTTCAATTTGTAGTTGGTTCGGATTCGCCAACAGGGAAATTACTAGGCTTGATATACTTGGCTCTAACGGCTATAGTTGGCGGTCCCGGTCTATACTAAGTCATGACGTGACGAAGGGGGCCTTTTAGATTCCCCAAGGTGCGTCGTCCTTGCCTCGTGTATTTTTAGGGGAAATCACTAGAGAAGAAATCTCTTAACTGAGCACCGTGGATGTCACTCCTACAGCGCCGTAGCCAAAGGCGCGTCAAGCGCTAGATGTTATATTCTTGGATATCACAGAGGTAAAGAGAATTCAGCAGGTGGCCTCCATTGGACACTCACATCTCTCCAGTAGTTCTTGGTCGTACCACATGGATGGTTAAACAGAACTCCATTTTCATCCAATCGACATGCGACTCAACTCCTGTGTGAGCAAGCCTCAGCTGCCCCGAATGGTTCAGCTGAGTTGTTCATTGCCGATATCGCAGGCACAATCGTTGTAGTCCAACTACCATGAAGCATAACCCTTTCCGTATCAGGTTCGTTGAGACTTCTACCTGCCATCGCATCCGCATTCCGTGCTGCATAAAGAGAAAGTGGTCTTGTGCAATAATATGTTGTCTGTCATTGTTCCTCATCCTACTATCCCTATTCTATAGCAACGAAGATCATCGCGATGTTATCGAAATCTACCCTGACATATGTGCAGTTTCTCTGTTTCGTTACCCGCACTATTGCGGCGTTTGACATGTCATCAAATCAGAATGTCAGTTAGTCTTCCTATTTCCTGACGCGTGATTGACAATTTCGACTAGCTGGCTGTGTGAGTAGATCACGAGCATAATACGCATTTCTCCGTTACCGACGACCTACGGGTTGCAGGTATTGGGGTCAGAACTCATATGGAGCTGTCAATCCAGACAATACCGCAGAATGGCAGCAGCCCATCTCTTACTATTGCGATGTCCGCCTAATCCCATATTATACCGGAAAAATTGTCTCATGTCTTCATTGCAGGACACCATAATCGACACCTTCCCGATAGCCTTTCTAGACGAGTTCTACTCGACAGACAATCTCCCGTCCATCGACCTTGCAAACGCAAGTTCTCGTTTCTGATTGCCCGAACCTATCTAACCCTGCAACAGACTTGCAACACAGGCGCTAATTCTCTTTTTCCAGGGACAAACCTCCTCAATTGCTCATTCCTCGCATCAGGCATCGAGACTTGTCAAGCTGCAGGAAAAATCGTGACGATCTCATTGGGAGGAGCAACAGGCTCTAATGGCTTTGCAAATGACACCGAAGCAGCGGCATATGCACAGACAATCTGGGATCTTTTCCTGGGAGGTTCGAGCAGCACGCGTCCTTTCGGGTCCGCCATCTTGGACGGGTAATAATGCATCAACCTCTTAAGAATGTACGATCTGACTTTAAATCCAGCATTGATATGGACATCGAAGGTGGCTCTCAGACTGGATTTGTATCTTTCTTGTCTGCCCTTCGTACCTTGATGGATGGTGGCAGTAAGCCGTACGTCATTCTACAAGCTTTTAATTCGCTTTCTAATAGCCTTTTCATAGGTACTACATCACTGCGGGTTCGGTTCCTGATGCTTCACACGATGACTGTTACTAATACTGTGAGATTTATCAGCGCCTCAATGTCCTTACCCCGATGCCTACATTGGTACTACTCTGAACGAGTTTGGATTTGATGCTGTATATGTCCAGTTCTGTGAGTGATATTTTCAGCTTGAGTTTGTATCTTACACACGTTTAGATAACAACTATTGCGGATTGACGAATTATAACAACCCGAATGTGAGCATCCCATAGGCCGATTGTTAGCATTGACTAACAATGTGAACCGTAGGCTTGGGACTTTGCGACATGGTATATGATCTCATTTTGACTGACCAAAGTTTTCTTCGCCTGACCAAAGCACAGGGACAATTGGGCACATACGGTATCCCCTAATCCAAATGTCAAAGTCTATATTGGTGCCCCAGCATCATCGAGTGCAGCTGGATCCGGATATGTTAGTCCATCGACCTTTACCACAATCATACAGGGAACAATGGCCGAATATTCATCTTTCGGAGGCGTTATGCTATGGGACGCGTCTCAGGCGTACGGTAAAGTCGTGATATACTGCCTCTATACATTTATAACTGAATTTTCTCTTCAGCAAATGACAGATACGACATCTCTGTCAAGGATGCACTATTAGGCGGTACGTCTTCCCCTCCGCCGACTACGACTACGATTACAACCACCGCCACGCCGACGACCACGACCACGACTTCGCCGATTACTACCACAACGAGCACCAGCACAATATCAAGTCCTTCTCCCACAACAACATCTGGGACTATTTCCTGCGCTGGCGTGGCAGCATGGCAAAGTGGTGTTGCTGTGAGTTCGATTACATATTACGCAATTTTGGGAGTCTAACCACTCTACTTAGTATGTTGGAGGCGACGGAGTCACATATGAGTGCGTGTGCAAGTTGACTTGCGCTCGTGCATTGAAATCTAACGTATCACATTATCATAGTGGGGACCTCTGGACTGCGAAATGGTGGTCGGAGAGTGATGTTCCAGGTGGTAAGTGAAAGTTTTTTGTGTGACGCTGCTAGTTTACTATTTGGGATGACCTTTAGGCGCTTCCGGTGACTGGGCAAACAGTGGCGTATGCGCATAACGATTTTACCTCTGCGCGCTTTTGTTAGATGTAGAGGTTGTTGCTATTGCTAGACTGCCCAAGCCCAGCTAATATTTTCTACATATGTACAAACAAATTTTTAACGATGATGTGTTTCCCCTTTATTTCTTTCGTGTAGTTTACGATAAATTTTACGATAAATTTTACAAGCACCCTTTATCTGATGCAACACCAGAAAATCTCTGAAGTTATACACCAGAAACAGTATGTGTTTCCGGGCCTCAGCAGCCTCGGCAAGCCCTGCATGTCCCACTCCATACGCCTTGTATGGATATTTGAAACGTGTGTATGGAATAAGTGAGATGAATTCGTCGGGTTGATGGGACTCTCGGAGTCTATGGCTTACAGATAGGACAGATGCGTGCGCCTGGCCAGCCAGTGGGGTGTCAAACGCGAGGACTACGTCCGGGGGTAGTGGGTGATTAGCCTGGTCATTGCTCCCGAAGTTTAAGCTTTCCGGTCGATCGCGACAATGTTATTTGTCCCAGCATGTCACAAGATACTTGTGGTAATGGAAATACTTCGGTTTCATGCGAAAACGACAGGCCCTTCAGGAAGGCCAAACTGGTATAAACCGATGTTCGTGGTTTCTCCACGTCATCGAGTGAGTACTTTGACGGGGTTAAGAATGACTCTTACAGTGCTTATGTAAGCTTAGTCTAAATTGAAGGGTTCACTAAAAAGGAAAGCTTTGGCGGTTTCCCAGCTTACGGTTGCTGTCTCATTACCCCTGCGGTAGTTGGACTCATACTGCGTGCTGAACACGCCTTCGCTTTGTCCCATTTCTGACCACGACTTTGATCGACTCATACTTCTAGACTTGTAACCCTAATGTCGTTTCTTTTCTAATTTCTTTCTACTACCCATTTCACACTGGTCTGTTCGAGTCAAATACCATTTCCCTTTACAATGTCCAATGACATAAACAAGGCCGACCAGATAGCACACAGATTCTACACAAAGCTTTGTCTCGTCGTCTCAAATGCTAGAGCCACCTCTGAGCCGAGGTCTCAATCAAAGGTCGACAAATGGGTGCGTAACTCCTTCAGGTTACAGACTAAACTAACCTCTTTACAGTTCAATCTTGAAACTCCAGACTCTGACCTCTTCAAAGATCATCTACGCATATACAAAGCAATATCTACTACGCCTGTGCCACCCCCACTCGAACTTCAGGTGCTACTCTCCGTCCCAGATCTTATCACTAATCAAGTCTTGGTCCACCTTGCACATGACTCCTCTCGCTCTCGTGTCGACCCAACGCCCAGGCACATCGTACTCGAGAATTGGTTGCTCAATTTTGTTCCAGAACCTCGTGGCGACAGTGACTCCGACAGTGTGGCACCATCCACCATTTACAAGCACGGGATACCTCTCTTCCGTAGTATCTATAGTTTGCTTCGTATTCTTCCCTCCTGGAAGCTTTACAAGAAGCTCAGGAGGCGCACGAGCAATGCATACCGGAACGGCAACCTAAGTATCCATTTGCGCGTCAAGGGCCTCGACGACGGCGTTAGCGTGACTGACATCCTCGATTTCGGTAAGTCACGTTACCTTCAACCTCGTGGCTTCATCTCATGTCAGCACTTCATCTCCGTCCAATGAAGACACGCCCCCTGCACCCAATGCACCACCACTACAGCACCAAACTCATCTCTTCCCTACTATTCCACATCCTTCAGGTACACTCTCCCTTGCCATCACCTACCTCTCTTCTCCGAACTTCCAGCTCGACGAACTTGAGTCCCTCCTCTCATCTCGCTTCCTCTCTCTAGATGAAGGACCGGACTTCACCCCTACCCTTGCAAAGAATCAGCAGCGTGATTCCTTAACCGGCCTTCCAGGTAGTCAACCATTGCGCGCATCTCTTCCAAAGTCACCGCCGTCCTCAATCGCAGATCGTTTTGTTCTCCCTGCCCCAAATTCTCACTCACGTACAAACTCCATGCCAGTCAGCCAGAGTCCGCGCTTGGGCGCTTTCCCCGTGAGTCGTACTTCCACCGGTGCCGGGATCAATGCAGGATCGACATCTGCTCTTTCGATTGCGTCCTCGCGTCAAGATTCGAGTACAGCTTGGTCTAAGGAAGACACGGGACCTTTCTCGGGCATTTCCGCTGCTGCACGCATCAGATTGGAGAGTATGGGAGGAAGGAGTAGTAATGCTGTCAGCGTTATCATCCGATTTATTCACCGGCGACTAACGTATTTTCAGGACCTTCCCTCTGCCCTGGGGCCACTTCCGATCCGAAGACCAGGTATTAACCCGGTCCATCCATTCAAGACATCCACACTGTCATCAGGCTCTCCTTCTCTCCACTCACCTTCCCCTTCTCTGCGTCAACCATCGCCACTCGCCGCAGGCAATCTATCGCTACCTTCTCGTCCGGTGCCACTGTCGCCGAACTCCTCTCGTGTTGTTCCCCACTCCTCGATTGGTTTCGGTAGGCAGTCACCAAGTAGCATTGGAGGCCGCTCAGAAGGCGAGGACACATCTCCGAAGATCCCAACGAGGAAGCGTTATTCCAGTAGTTTCGGTCATCGCTACGCTGCAGCTGGAGGTGGGGGAAGCGTTGGAAGTGCAGGAAGTGGGGAACGAGCAGAGGTGAGCGACCTCATTGCCTTATTATACATCATCCTTCACGTTGCATATCGACCTCACTGATATTGCATTGCATCGCACGTTGCTTCATTTTTCATCATTTGTTATTTATAGATGGAATATAGTACTGATGACGTTCCTGTGCAGAGTACCTCCTTCCTTGGTGTACCCACTGATGACGATGAGATATCCATCTTTGTCAAAGATATTGATGCGCGGAAGCCACTTAATGCTCAACGTCAACCTTCTCCCGCGTCTATACAGGGCCGACCCGCTACCCCATCACACACCAAATCCGACTCCATGGGTTCCGCGGGTCCGATGTTGACACGAGAAGAAGAAGTCGACGAACGTTTACGCCACATGAATGAGACGTTCCTTGCCAGCTTGGAGGGGCTTGGTGGTAGCCGGAGAAGAGGCAGTATAGGTGGAGATTCGGCAGGCGCAAGCCCTATTTCGAGTGTGAGTGGACGTGGTGAAGGAGAGAACAGAGGTTCGCGGCCCACGGGGATCTGGCGAGAAACGTCAAGCCCGAGACTTGGCTCGTTACGCAGTATGAGTGCCAATGACGTGGCTTCGAGTGGCGGGTCTGCAGAAGTGATGGGGAAGTTGGAGCTCGATGAAGAACCTCAGGCACGAAGATAAGGTTCCCGTTGATGCGGCATGCATCTACTCTCATGAACATACGATTAATTTGGTGGGGTGGTGGTGATGGTGATTAGCCTTGTATCTTCTGTAACTTGCAAGGTTACTGGGCGAGTTTGCTGATTTTCATGGCATCGTCCTCGTTATATTATTTTCACGCATTTTATAGCCATTTGCTTCATTATCTATCGTCATGCATACCCGAACTCTCGTCTTTATCATATGCATAAGTTCTATACGCAGGGTTGATTGGGTCTACAAATGACATGTATTCATGAGTATGTGTGCCTTGGTAGGAATTGTGTCTTGGACAACACATCGATTTTTCGGACCTACTACAGTCTAGATGGTAAACACGCAGTATAAATAATCTTGCTGCTCAAGGCTACTTGACTTTGGGCTACTTCTGTTCATCTTTGCATTCGATGATCGCTTGGAATTGGTCGCAGAACTTCTGTTCCTCTTGTCCATTGGCGCGCATCACCAAATCTAGAATAGTTAGCACTGTTATAGGTTTTCTGGACCCAATCCCAATGTGTTTGATTGAAGCATGGAAATAGAAATCGAGCTAGTGGCGTACGAATGATGAGAAGTGGAATGAATCATTTTCACAATCACCTACCTTCACCCACTCAATTTTACCAGGCACGTAGCCGGGCATCAAATCCCAGAATAATCCACTTTCCTTTGACATAGGATGATCTCAACGGTATGATGGATACATCGGGTACTTGAAAGACGCATTGCTATGCTCGGTCAAAGACAGGACTGAAGCAAATGCCCTTCGAACACATGGGAAAGTGCATGAGCACCCTCAGGGCTAAGCGTTGGGGGCTCTAGATGCTTAGTCTGATCAGTGAAACACATAATGACGTAGGGATTTCGCGAGGTTTGCTCATTTGAGTAAGAACTAGCGAAATACATAAAGTTGACGGAACGTTGGTGAGATGAGGGACACCATAATGGGTATGCCACATCATTGGCAGCGAAGCAAAGAGAGAAAACCACGAACCGGGTGTCATGTATTCCTGCAGAATGGGCTCAATAGCTATAGCAGATAAAGCAAATCTTGGTTCTGCCCCGATCGGTGAATTAGCTTCACTGACAAGCCGTGCCTCTGTTAGATTGCACGTTTCAAACAAATGTATTGGCGAAGTACACAAACCTCCGCGGAATTGCAGTTAGCTGGAGGTACTTCCTAGATGTTTCAATGACTTACAGCACCTCAACTTCGTCGTCGAACTCTATCTTTTACCTTGTCCGTTGCATAATAGCTGATACGAGCCGGTTATGATGGTCAAAGCATGGATGCCCACCGGATGCTTTTTGATCCTAATTTAACCGCGAGATTCTTCAGGTCTAGGATGTCGCAGACCAAAAAATTGTGCCGCAACACAGCACAGTACTTACTGCTAGTTATTAGATTCATTACCGTTTGTAGAAAAATGTGTGAGCTCGATCGACGATCGCCTTCTTGCTGCAACCATCGATTTGACGCCAACGTCCTCTGAAAACTTACGATTCGAACGAGTGCATGCTTGCGGGAGTCACATCAACATCTTCGCCGTTCGTAGTGGCCCGTCCAAGACCCGTCAATTAAGAAATTTAGAGGAATGTGCTGATCCGAATTTCACGAGCCACATCGGTACCAATAGGTAACACTTGCAAACAGTCCGATGGGGCCCGAATTTCTCAGGTTATTCCCGTCCAAGCTGCATCAATCATCAACCGAGAAACTACTAGTATGACCTTGTCATCCAAAAAAGCTCGAGGCTTGTCGCCCTTATGGACCCGGAGGCCTCTCGGTCTTTGAAACCTACCGTACTCTTAAAAAAATGTGCTACCCTCCTAGTAAATTTGACTACCACCGGCGAGTCAGGTCATTAATTCTCTTGTTGAAACGAATCATTCAAGTGTCAATTTATAATAGTACTTACTTGAAGCAAGTTGGTGCGCCAAGTCCTATTGTTTGATGCCACAGAACATTTTTTCCGGTTATAGACGCGCTCATATACATACAAGAGACTTAATCAGCATCATCTTCGGCGTGAACACTGCTATCCCAGATATATATTTGTCTCACCTTGGCTACTGCTGATGTCGGACAACTTGTGAATTACACCATGTTGTAGCCGGGCCTGCCAGGTTGTCGTGGGCACATTTTGTACAGCAAGAAAAAGCCCGTTTCTTGCGCAACGTGATCACCGTTTAGATCGTTGGACATGTGCATCGGCGATTTAAAGATACGACTTTTTGTTGCCCTCTAACGGCGCAGGCTCAACGGGTTCTGATCACGGTGCTATTTCATGGAGGGACTGTACGTCATCAAAGCATCTTGCCACAGGTCCGAAGTCTTGATGAGGTATGCGTGGCAAGGAAATTCGGTACCGGTTATCATAACACATTCTTTTTGATTGTTATGCTTGATTGACCGGTCACTCAAGTGGCTCGCTTGGTGATTGCGCTGATGGGCAGTCAAGGGTCCAGGACTAAGACCCTTGTCGGCGCCGGCTTTTACTCAGACGCCTTGATCTTCTCTATTATATGCAATGACTCGTTCCAGCTTTGTCTCTCGGTGTTGTTGAAGATAAGAGCTGATTTGTAAACCTTAGACTATGGTGTGTTTGCCATAGAGATGATCGCAAATTTTCTCTTGCGATGGGGCTGTAAGTCGGACATAGAGTGCTGCCGTGTTATTATGACAGTCCTCAAGTCGCCCTACCCCATTCTTTCGAGGCGATACACATTGCAGTGCTGCTAGCCTCCGCGATTCACCTCTAAATTCGGAAATCTCTTCACGCCGTGCAAAGATACGGCTTCTAGACGAAACACAATTTACAAACACAGCAAGTAAAGTGGATGATCGGCTCTTTTGTGTGTTCCTTCTGATTTCTAGTATTCAGGTTGCACATAGTCAGGAATCTTCATCACTCGTGACATACTCGAATCGGTGTGCCAGAGTCGCTCTAAGTTTCCGTACTCAGAAAAGATTTCGTGAGTTACTACGTCATTGTTGATTTTCATGACTTGGGAATAAGGTCGGCGATTCAATGGTTGCCCCATGTTATACACGCAAGAGGTAAGAAAGACGCATGAACTCAAATGAGACATGTGGCTACACGTAACACATATCAAACACCGACAGAAGGGGTGAAGTCATGCGAGACGAAGATAGCGCACCTGTGTTTCCCCCCTTAATAAGTTACCGCAAGCACTATTAGAGGTTATCAGAGCCACCCACACAAACACACGATGTCTCAGCCGATGATTATACTTTACGACGTACCATCCAATATTCCGCAACCTTGGGCCCCCAATATCTGGCGGGTACGGTAAGGCATTTTTCTCTAACAAATATATATGCTGATATATTTTATAGGTTGATACTCAATTTTAAACGGCTTCCCTACCGTACTACTTGGGTGGATTTTCCAGACATCGAGGAAACCCTCCGTGGCATTGGGGCCCCACCAACATCCGTCAGAAATGATGGCCGGCCTGTCTTCTCTCTCCCAGTCATCGTAGATCCCATACGGTCGCCGCAGGCTCCTATAGTACTTTCAAATGCAAGTCACATTGCTGAATATCTGGAGGTTACTTACCCCGGTCAGTATAACTTTCTATCTGCAATCCTTATATCTGAACAATTTGCAGCACGTCAAGTCTTTCCAGAGGGATCTCGTGCACTGCAAGCGTTGTTTGTGCACTATATACAAGAAATATTCGCGAAGCCACTGCTCCCTATCATGGTGCCTCTTAGTCACCAACGTTTACCGGAGCGCAGTCAAACTCATTTTCTCAGTGGGACGACGCCAAGTTATCTTTCCGTTCCTCCAGAGAGAGAGCAGGCTTGGAGCGCAGTTCAAGAGCAGTTCGATTTTCTAGCAAATATTCTCGACAAGAACTCGGGCACTGACGGTGACGGGGTGGTTTCCATGGGCCATGAGCTCACATATGCTGACTTCGCCATCGTTTCGGTACTCATTTGGATAGAGAAAGTTGCACCGCATGATGGCTGGGTGAGGATTCGGCAGTGGAACGGAGGGCGGTGGGGTAAATTATGGGAAAGATGCAAGAGCTGTATGGATGTATTTTAATTAATTCCTACGACAGGCGTCGCATCTAGTGAAATCGCCATCCTTTCTATACCTTATTTTTTCCCTTTGTTCGAGTTTATACTGTACAAAAAGTTGATGTGTTGGTCCGTGACAAGAGTGGGCGTATGATAGTAACTCTGATTCTGTGTGTACATAGCGAGACTCAGATGAAGGGGCATGCCACCAATGCCATTCCGATATGCGCAGCAGACGTAGTCGCTATAAACAGTCCTACTAGTATAGTCTACTTATTCGCCTTACTAGAAGTTGAACCTCCCTCAACTTGAGATGCGACATTCCTCGCACAAGCTAACCTTAACCAACCATTATCTTGATACCTTGCCGCCTGCTTTAAATCAATTCCTCACTACTGAGTGTTCTATAATATATATCATTGCCTCCGGCCAGGAGTCGGAGTCTTAGTACCACATTGGTACCACGTACGGTTGCTTTAGGTTGTTTGTGTTTGTTATATTACGCAGGGCTTGACTGAGGTGGACGCTATGGATTCGACAATCCGACACCATTCAAATAGTGCATCATCCCCTGTTTATTCCTGAAGTCCTCCTGGGATTTTGTGTAACTCATTTAAATTTCGAACCCATTCAAGTTGTCATACAGGGCGATACGATCAATGATCAAGAAATCCAGTCGTAGCACTTGCGAGGACGTGCAAAACCTTCCATGAGGTTGCAATGAACGAGCTCTGGGTTGACGCAGATGGTTCAGAACTGCTGCTAGGCCGTGTGACTAGGCCATATCCAGTGATATATCCTCACATCAAAAAGGTCAGTATAGAGTCTAGACTACGCCGCTCTTTTAATTTTTTTTGTTCATCGGCTCATATGCCAAATGCCTTTCGAGATACCGAGTCATCATCCGAGCATGAGGCTCGCCTAATCGATACATGCATCTTCCCGAGTGCGGTCGTCTGTCAACATGGAGGCTTCTCGCTCTCAGATACTTGGGACACTTCCTGTTTCTTACGCTGCGCCATTGTTATCTATCGATTACCGATGAAAGATTAAAGTGTATTGCGACTTATTGTGCTACTTCGGAAGACTTGGCCATCGCCTGTATTTCAATCACAGCGGACGAGCTTTTCTTGGTGATTCAAAGGCTACTTGCAACTCTGTCCTGTCCAGCACTCGACTTGGCAGCATGGGAGCACCTCTCCAACCATCCCACCTTTCTCATAGTCGTGATCAATGAGGAGAGCACAATTCTTCCCATTTGGCCTCCTCAAGTACCTTGATGTCTTTCTATGCAGACATGGCGCCACCACCACGACACTCCAGAATCTTCCTCGCTTAAAATTTCGAGGTCGTCGGTGTGTCGCCTTAGACTGAGGCTGAGCGGCTCGTTCGTGCACTACCCAAATGTAAATCATGCCATGAACCCATTCTTAACGTATCTAATCGGTCAGGAATTCAGGAGCCCTCAGGCGACTCTTCGACGGTAGTCGCAGTTCTTCTGTTTCACGCAGCTACTACGACTCCTGCACCTCAAATTTTCGTCACTCCACTGTCCTTGATAATGACCTTAAGTTGAAAGCCATTTCGAGCTGGCCACACATCCACTCCCTGACATATTAGAGGATACACGTCGTGGTACTGTCACCTTCCGCGGACTATTCGCAGCTCTCCATCGATATCCCCTCTTGCGTACCTTATGTGGTTGCACGCTGTAATCATCGACATCGATCATATACCCGATCGAGTCATCTCAACATACCACCCAACGATAATTAGGCTCGAAGACCTCCTCCCATACAATAGATGCGGAAGTTGTTGCCGTATCATTTTCTTTATGCTTCCTTGCGTCGGTGAAGTTATCGAGCACACGAGGGAGGTGGAAGGTTATCATACATCTCGAATATTTAATATCTTCTTCGACACTTGATTGACATATCGCAGGAGCACCCTCGAAGACCTGAGCCTGGAACAAGTATCCTGAAGCTGCTACATTCTCTCATATCCATCGGATCGTTGTTCCTGGTCGCGGTTGATGTTGACGATGGTTGCAATCGTTTTCTCCCATCTGACCCTTCAATTATTGGCCTACTATTTCTGTCGCCCATTTCTGTAGTGTCTGTCGATGTCCAATTGAAAGCTAACTTGGGGACGCTCGATCCGTTGGTAAATTTTTTTCATCACCACAGACGCAATCTATATCAATGCTTGTATGGCTTCTCCTACGCGATTTACATAAAACTATTCCCTCACAATAAACGCTGTACAGCCTCAAGCCAATCCTATTTGTGCAATGGCGTATTAATGGCTCTTGTCCGACACTGCCAACGGAAGCAATGGATTTCAATGTAGGGTACGATAAAAACCCGTGGCGAATCCAGTAATGTCGGGAACGACGACGCTCCGGTGGTAAGTCGGGATCTGCAGCACGCGGTGTGAGATGCAGTCGAGTTACTCGCATCTTTGGATCCTCTGACAAATAGGACTTAGAGTACCTTGGCGGACACTTTCCAGAGAACCCGTTCACATGTGATATTGTAAATGTCAGGCTGTATCCGATAAAACGATGAGACGACACGCACCTGGAAAACAGTTGAAAACGATCCTTCAGACCTTTACGGTTGCTCGAGGACGAACAAACCTGGGTCTGATAACCAATCTGCGGTAATACGCTCCCATCCAAAATACTTCAGTGTTCGCTAGAAATAAGTAATGGACTGTTTTATGAGGGTTGACGTTGAAGTTCAAAGTGCTTGGCGAAGCTTGATCGGTCTTATTAAATGTTCCTTATCGGCCCTATAGTAATTGTCCCAAGGTCATTCAATTGGGCAAAATCGCTAAAAACTTGAGTAGCTAAGTTAAGCCTCAGTCTCAACCTATGGCAAGTCCGTCTTCATCATGTTCGCCCTCTTCATCAGCGGTTACCATCCCAATACCCGGCAAGTCGATTTTGAAGCGTCCTCCACCTACGCAAACTGGTATATTCTCTCGAATCAAGGGTTTTCTGCCAACACAATCTCCCGCTTTTGCTAGCGACGACATCAAGCCTCTCAAGCGTGCCCATTTTATACTTCCTAAACTTGTCACAGTTTACCCTATATCCTCTACCAACCCTCCGTCAACACCGACGCTCAAAGATGAGAAGCGGGCAATTGAAGAGAGAGAAGCAGAGAGACGCAGCAGAGTTGTCAGAGGTAATTCTATTGGTCCGAACGAAACGGAAGATTGGTGGAATTTGGACAAGGTGGAATCGTTCTACAGAGAGTGTTGCGCATCGAGAGAGGAAGAACCAGATCCCGCAATTTCGGCTGCCTTTAAGGTGACAAAATTTACTTGTGGGTTCTGAGAGTACATCAAGCTAATCTCGAATGCGGCTGCACTCAACAGCGCGCATCGGGCACAAATCCTCGGTCCGTTGATCTGTCTGGTGTACAATTGACACCTACATCTGCCGCAATCCTCTCTGACGTGTTTACGATCGAATGGGGTCTTCGAAAACTCACCCTTCGAGAATGTGATTTGGACGACTATGTAACTTGATTCCCCCCTGGTTGCCTCTCCTGTGCTCATCACAACCCAGAAATTGAAACTTATGCTTCACGCGCTGCTCATACCTGGCACCCTCGTTTTCCTGTCCGTTGCGTCAAACCGTCGCCTAAAAACACCTGCGTTCAAAGTACTTGGTTTTTATGCCTCACAAGTGCGTTATTTTCGCAGGTAATGATGCACCTGCTCATATTTCATCGTCAGGCAAAAAATCTACAATTCCTCGACCTCTCACAAACAAATCTAGACAAGAAGGCAGTAGATTATATCGTAGTCTCATTGACAACAGCACCTGAGCCTGGTTTGATCTCTCTCCGTCTAGATGACTGTTCTCTCAGAGTGCCAGCGCTGGACGTTCTCGGTAAGCTATCAACGTTCACCCTTAGTCCAATTTTCACTAAACGTGGCAGCCCGAGTTGTTCGTACTTCATCTCTTCGCAACATCTCTTTGCGACATAATCGCATCAATGCAACAGGAGCTGTCGCGCTTGCTCTCATGATCCGAGACTACCCAGACGTGGTCCCTAGTACTCCCAACTCATCTACCTTTCCTTCACAAGGAGGTATAATCTCTTCGCCGCCTTCCTCCCCAATCCCCCCTTCCGCCCATCTACCACCTCCATCACCTGTTACCCGTACAGGACCCGTACTGCCTCCTCCACGTCACCCATCGTCCATGCCTCCTCAAACAACTTACACACCATATGTACCTCGTAGTCGCCGAGGTGCTGCAACAACACAAACTCCCCCGCTCTCGGCTTCTGGTCAGCCCGTTCCTATCATCACATCAAATCCACAGGGTGGTGTCACCACCCGTCATCTTGCACCAAATGTTGGACATCAACGATCGGAGGGCGGATTCCATCCCAACGGTACGGCCCACAGGCACGATGACGGTCCAAGTGCTGCACTGCTGGACAAGGTGCGCGCTCTCGATGCATTGCCAAGACTCGGAGCTCTCCGCACATTGGATTTACGAGGCAACGACCTTCGTGTAAGTATTTTTTCGAGTATAGTATCGTCTATTGATGGCGTTGGCGTAGAATGGGGTTACTTATCTGGCACAAGTACTCAAACGAAATAGAACCCTCAAGGTCCTGAACTTGAGCGAAAACAAGCTGGATGTTCAGTGCTTGGTGGCAATTGCCGAGGCACTGGTAAGCGCTTACAGTCTCTTTGGTTGTCAGTTTTAACAGCAGCTTCTAGAAATACAATCATTGCTTAGAAACTTTAGATCTCAGTCGGAACCCCTGCTCCGGTCCTGGTCTCGAAGGCGTGCGTTGATAACTCGCTGCACATGGTGCTCAGACTGATCAATGTTTAGATCCAATCACTCCGAACGGCTTTCACATTAAATAATGCTCTCAAGCGCCTATTCCTCTCCTCCACCGCCATGACATCACCGGGCGCTATCGCACTCGCAGAATTTCTTCCTGAATCAAACTCATTGCTCCACCTTGATCTCACGGACAACAACTTGGACATCGCTGCCATTATGGCCCTGAGCTCGGGACTCAAGGCTAATCACACGATGCGATGTCTCGACATCAATATACCTCCAGATGACGAGGAATTTGCCAAGTGAGTGTCTAGTGGTCTGTACAGTACGCTTTATGAATATGACCTCACACAGAATGTGTCGTGAAATTCTCAACACTTGTATCCGGAATACGGAGGAAGCAGAAAAAGCGGCACATGTTTCTGATGGACTTCGTAGTCCGGCGAGCAACAAAGGGTTTGGTAAGGGTGTGTGGAACATGATCCAGGAAAGTGAACTAGCCAAATCAATAGGTCAAGGTGGCGGGCTCAAGGTAGGTGTATGCTCCCCATACATGATCAGCCTACTCACGATTCTGAAGGGTAACGATGAGGTTATATCAAGAGCATACACGCTACTGTCTCAAGTCGAGAACTCGGTGAATAGCCCAAGGTCTTTTTCGGTCGCATCTTCTGGCGTATCCTCCTCGACCGCTGTATCATCCGCGGACCAAGACCTCGTTCAGCAAGCCAAGGCCATTGTCGACGCAATCACAGAAAAAGTGCAGACTACAACAGACATCGTCCTGCTAGAAGAGCTCCTGGGCCTCTGCGATAAACTGAACAGTGCTATCACACAGTTGTCATCTGCTCCTTCAAATATATCACTTCTTCACGGTCTTGGGTTAAATATTCCAAACGCAGAGATCAGTCCCGCTAACGGAGATGCCTCACATGGGAACCCCGCAGATCTGTCAGAAGATGATACGCCACTAACTCCGAAGGTAGATAAAGGAAAAGGTCGAGCAGAACCAGAACCGGAGGAGCCGGAGAAAGTGCTGAGTCCCACTTTCATGATAACCGAATCAGAGGACGAGGATGAAGACGACAACAGACTCTTAGGCGAGGAGGACCAAATTAGCGTCCCTTCCCCTGTGGTCAGGTGGGTCACCATACAAGCAAAGTATCTACGTACCCTGATGATTTTCGAAGGTCGAAAAGTTGGGTTGAAGAAGAAGGGGAAATCTTCCGAAAAGGTGCTGTCCTCCTCGGACCTGAAGAGATGGAGGGAGAGTACGCTGGCGAAGACCTCCGTCGTGAGGTGAGTATATTGGTTATCTAGTTTCGCGATTTTTTCGAACGCTGTTGTAGTTGTTGGAGGCTATGGTCGAACGGCCTCCTCCTCGCGGAATAATCGATGAATTTGGTATGGATTTGGACGTGATTGTGCCTGAAATAGCTTCTCCTCCCCCTGGGGAAGCTCTGCGGCCTCCACCGCGTCCATATATCTCCCGCACTCGTTCCACGTCTTCCAATGGATCAATGGGAGACCTACACTCTCCGAATTCGCCTACGACAATGACTGCCGCGAGAAGCCCTATGTCACCCACATTTCCAGCCTCACGCCCATTTCCAGGAGGCTTTTCAGCAAGCCCTCCTCCTGAGCCTCGATAGGGCATCATGCCCTTCGTATATCATTTATTTGACTACTTTGACTATTCCATTCGAACTTGCCATATACCTGCTATCAATAGTAGCTGGGGAATGTGAAATGTCTATCTTGAATTCATTCCGTGTATATTACCTTAAATTGTGGATTTAATGCGACCGTACGTACGAATAGCAGCTGGAGCCCCTGACAGACGCCGTAGTGGGTGCAACGTTGTCGCTTAGCCTCTTCAACCCTTCAACTCTACCTACGCAAGCACTATGGCCTCCGACGAACTTGGGGCTGACTCTCAAGCTCCAAGGCGATCCTCAAGAATTTCAGGGCAATCAAAAGTAGAGATTCCTGCTCTCGCTAAGAAACCGAACAAACCTTCAAAACCGGGGAAAAAAAGGGCAGCTGAAGAGGTCGACAAAGATGAAAAGAACAAGAAAGTACGCCACTTCGAGCCAAGTTGTCTGACTTTGACTGTAATGCATTCAAGGCCAAAGCTAATGAAGACGAAACGGTCAAGGAGGATAATGATGTAGCAGATGTACTAGCGCCCATTGACATTGGCGATATTCTCCCCTCCATAGCCCTCAAAAACGAGCAAGGCGAAGACATTGATACTGGTTCAATTGCAGCAGAGAAGGGTGTCGTTCTCTTTCTTGTTCCGAAGGCTGACACACGCAAGTTCTTTTGGGTTTATCTTGTTGTTCATCCTAGCAACGGTTTTTCTTCTAGCTGGATGCACTACACAAGCATGTGGCTTCCGTGATATATGGCAAGAATTTGCCTCGCTTGATTATGATATCTATGGGGTCAGTGCCGACTCCTCAGCTGCCCAAAGTAAATGGCAAACGAAGGTACGTCACCATGCATATTTTCTATGTGCAAGCAACAACTTGATGACCGTCACTTCAGAAACAACTCCCATTCCCACTTATTTCTGATCCAAAGAGGTCGTTAATAGGCGTTCTTGGGGCTGGTGATGGAAATAAGACGAAACGCAGTCATTTTGTCTTTGAGAAGGGTGGTAAGCTTTTGGATAAGCGAATGCCTGTGAAGCCGGTAGACAGGTGCGTTCCATGTCACTGTACTGTGTTTTTCTTTCTCATTCGTCGATATGGCATACCTCAGTCCCCGTCTTGCATTGGAGTTTATCAAAGGCCTCAGCTAAGCGAATAGGCCACGAACACGCCTGCTCGGCCAAGTTGATACTATGAATCCTTTTGATCTCATTTTGTTTCTACGAATTTATACACCATCATACATCGCACTTTCTGGCTCATTACCGACAATGACGTTGGCACCAGTGACACTGGCTGGTTTCACAGTAATTCAGACCGAAAAGCCACAGGGCAAGGATCTCCCAAACAATGTTGAGTGTCGAAATCATCGAGGCCAGAAGTCGAACATCCCCTTCAGATCCATAATTGCACATATACGTGCCAGAGAGTATCAGTTCCTCTGGTTTTTTGTCCGATGAGTCGTGTTGTTCAAATCAGCAAGTAAAATTTACCCGGGTGGGAGTGCATCCAACGCCCTCACGCAATTCGAACACTGGTCCATCGCAAATTGTATCTTGCCACATAAGGTCCACAAATTATCGGTACTTCAGTGCACACCTTCGACTTAGAGGCAACAAACTGGAAAATACAAATTCAAGTCTAAATCGAATATACATATCGTGTCCGTATACAGTTTTAAAGTCTGGAATATCGAAATCCTTGGCAAGTAACAGGTTGTGCATAGTTATGACCAGATGCTACAGATAGGAAGTCGTCAGATTGCCTCATCATGCAGCACCGAAATCCAGTGCTTACTTGTAGCTTAGCCCTAGCAGAATAGATAGACCATAGACAAATGAAAATACATAGTTCGTTCGTTCTCTTTTTAGAATAAATGCTCTAGCCTGCTGCTTCCTGTTGTGTCCGAGGTGTCACGACCAACGTGCGGGCAACTTTTCTCGCCGTCATTAGGCTGCTATGTCATTGCACAGGTGCTTGTCTATTGGAATCCGAACGATCCGACGACTGTATCAATTTGACCTTCGTGCGGAAGTCACTTCCGCACACTTAACCTGTTGATAGGACCAAGCCATTCCATGGTTGGCGGTCCTGTCGTTAGCGTGCTGCAGGTGAGTGGGGAGGATACAAGCCTGTTTTCCCCGGGAGGGAGGTTGCCTCTTCCTGCTCTCTCTCCAACTCCATTCCTTATGCCAAGCCCAAACCTCCTCGTGCCATTGGGGCGATTGCTTGCACTTGATCCTGGTCTCTCTGCATGAGCAGACGGGGATGAGGGCTCATCGACACTCAAACTTCTCTTCCTGTTGAAAAAGAAGTGCGGATGGTGGCGGCGACGGAGGTGGGTGGGGTCATGGGGGTGCTTGTAGTAGGGGGAGGGCTAGATGCAGGAGTCCTTGGGTTTGCGCCGGTAGTGATGGTAACGGAGGGTAAGGATGTGAGTGCGGTTGAGGAAGACGCACTAAGACTGGAGGATGAAGGTGGAGTAGAAGTAAGTCTAAGGGTTGAATGTGAGAAAGAGAAATCCGGCAAATGTGTCATTACCCACCCGGGACTGTGAAACTCTAGGTGGAGGGAATCATTCGTCCTTCCATTTAGGCAGATTACCGATGATGAACGAGTAGTAGGAGAAAACGGAGGGTGGGCGTGAATGGGAGGGAACTTCAAACGGCAAATTCCTGACAGACGAGCAGAACGGCGGTTGAGGCAAAGGAGACAATGAAGCCGGAAATATGGGGCATAGTGCATCGTTTAGTTGAGGCTCCGGGCCTTCAAGAGCTTTGCACTTCGATGGAAGCTGTCGTTTTTCGGGCTCAGGCACCGGAGGGTTCAAGCGCTCGGTTTCCCTATCGTACAGCAGCAAGACATTAACCTATCAGAAATGCACTGGCATACCTTGGCCCTGCGTCCAAGCTCTATCCAGCTTGCCAGCGCAAAATTGACACTTTCAGCACAGTTGAGTCCTCAGTTGGAGCTGGCATGATATCCACGAGGATAGGTGATGACAAACTCTTGCGCGTGCTGAACCAAAAATTGGGACGACATGACTTTCATACATGGTTGATTCTAAAGCTGAGTGAGTGAGTGAGTTGTGGGGGGAGAACAGACCTTGTCGTCGCCAGCACAAAAGATGGACTCGACTCCAGGATTCTGGTATAATATACGCTTAACGATCTCGCCCTTGTATGAATCGTCAGACTGCGCATATGTCTAAGACCGCGTTTACAGATCTTGTTCACGGCAATAGGCCTCACTTCGAGATTCTTCTTACCCACGAGCGCCTCGATCGGCCTCTTGGGTACTATGTTGTTCTCCAATAAATCTTGACACTGCCTACACTGGAATTATCTGAAGCCAACTATTCATCAGCTCCACGAAATAAATTCAAAAAAACAAAAACACGCACCCCCACTCCGGATCAGACGATCGACAATGCCACGTAATCGAGCTCTTCTTCATCTCCATGACTTCCAGTCGTCCGCTCCGTATGATACCTAAAAATCTCCGCCACCTCCATCCAGCCCATATCCAAACTAGCGGTGAAATTCATCCACGTGGCGCTGTCAGGCGAACGGATGAATCCTCCGTGCTCCATGCCCATCCCGAGACGCGAAAAGTGGCCGAGGCGCAAAGTTGTGCAGGAGCGCTTGGTAGTGCAAGAGATGCGTGAGCTTGAGCTTAGGTGTCCTTTAATGGCTTCTAGTGAATGGGGGTGCACTGAGACGAGTGCGTTCAATCGATGAACGTGGTATGGTACAGATAGTCCGAGGAGATAGTCGTCTTCACACCAACTTCAGCTGGCGAGAAGAGCGAGTGCAGACGCGCATATAAATAAGAATATACGCGATCAAATGATGAAGATCAAGAAGATTGAACAGGCGATTGTCCCCGAGACAGGATGGATATGTCTTGAAAGGGCGGGGATCGTGTTTGTATAGAACAGTGCCAGCGACAGAGAAAGAAATCCAGTATTGACAACCGCAAAAAGATGGACAGAGGGAACGAAATTATGGCGCAGCACGTAGGCGGTGCCGTCAAAATCGACTGCAGTAGTGTTAAGAGTCGGAAAGCATGAGAAACTGAGATCTAAGATGCGCGCGAGCATCTGGTCCAGACACATATCTTCAAGCACGGACCCAGGACGACTGGTAATTGATAGGTGGATGGGGGCCAAAGAGGACTCGGGGTGCGGGAAATCCATATGCTTCAGCAGATAGCCAATTAGAATTTGTCACCGGTGGAGAGGGGTAACCTGTTAAAATCGAATGACATGCGAACGTGGCCGCACT
>MU172299.1:0-62241 GCA_016695485.1 Suillus hirtellus
AGCACTTGCATGGCATCCATATGAGGTGATGTGGATGGTCCCACGAGGCTTGAAAAGGCAGGAGGGCGCTTGCAAGCTGCCTTTTATGGCAGGAGCTTTGTGCCCGGCAGCCTGCCGGGCACATTTAAGATTATTAGGTCTGAGAAGAGCTGTTATACGTTGGTTCAACGAAATGCACAGTGTACCACAAGAAAGCTACTCACTGCAACAAGAGGCATAAGTTAGTCTGAGGCCTTTCAACTCAACTGCGTCGATTTTATACTTGTTCGTGTCAGTGCTGGGAGAGTTCGAGACTATAGTCAGAGAATGTTTTATACTGAAAAGACATACAGCTCTGATAATGAAATTCATCTCCTTGTGAAAGTACACCAGGTTGGTGATAGCCAGCGCGGTGGGTCGCAGTGATTGCAGAAAGGATGATTGTTCGGAGGGTAAATTAGCGAACATTTGCATAATCAATTTTCCAATATTGGCCACTGTTGAGCATTCTTGGAGCATGGCCGTTTCTGAGCGGAGTGTAGGGATAGTGGTCAAGAAACGACTCCAAGTTGTCGCTGGCGGAGGTATTGAGTTTGAGTTAGGAGTTTTTCAATGTCATAGACTCGTAGGCACATGTGACGCGCCGCCGACTCAACGCAGCAATACCAGTCACGATCGTGTCAATTCATTTCACCTGCCACCTGTATCGTTCCTGTTTCAAGCCTGGCACGAACACATCCCACCAGCCATGGAAGTTGGTCCAGTGCAGTATCAAATTCGCTACAATTAACACGATCCTCTAGCTAATCTCCCCACCCGTCTGTCTACCTGCAGTATACTCCCCTCCCACCCATGGAATCACCACACCGGTTAGTTGTTGCTTTCCAGGTGGTAGTGTCAAACATTACTCATTCTCCAAACCATTGGACCTGTGTGACGTCTCGTTAAAATATTGGCTTCCATCGAGTCTACTCTTTCGTACATGGAAGCTCTACCCGGTCGTGTCTGGGAAAGGTCTTCTTATATCATCCCCGTAGACTCTTCGGTGCATGAGGCCCCACCCCAATGCCACACTTCTACTGTACCATTCTGATTATGATTTTGCAGTACGGAGAACCTGTGCCTATCCTAGCTCCCTCCAAACGCCCTGCTCCACGCCCACAGAAAGACAAGACACACATGAATACAACTACACAAACGTCCTCCTCCAGATCCAACCCCTCAACCTGCTGATCATACACCCGAGCCAAAGCTCGACGACAAACGATCAGCACCTAAATGAGACGGAGAGGTCATTCGTGAGACTATACACTCCCTTTGTAGAACTGTCGTGTTGTCAGTTTCTCTTTGCTTCTGTACTTACACATCATTTCAAGAATCGCATCAGCCCATTATTCTGTCGTTGAAGCCCTCCGTTAGTTTTACGATGCAGATACTCAGATAAATCGACGGATTGGACTTCAAGAAGTGGGATCTTTTCAAGTCAGCTCTTCCTCTCACATTCACACGTGAATTTATCGCAACACCACAGGCTGGTCTGTCACGAACTGGTCCCTCGCAAGCTGGCCCATCGCAATCCTAAATATCTTCTGATAGCCGAATTTGCATTTGATTGACGGGACTGATACTTGAAAGCTTGACTGGTCGTCAGTCTTGTTGATTGCCTCTCCCTCTCATTTTTTATTAGAACCGGTAATGCTGACATTCCAATATGCTAATCCAACTAAATTGCCTCAATGCTTCGATTTGCGGTCAAGGGCATTCAAACGACGTGGGATGCAACACATGAGAACTGGTGGATTCACTTCTTTGTCGGCTATTTCTCACACTCACGCTGACCCACGCAATCGAGTACTCACGACTGGCGAAGGGACTCGCCTATCTCATCCTGATGTGACAGACTCCAGGTCAGATCATCCTCTAGAATTTTGCAATTCGGTACGTGGTTCATAAAATTTATCATATTTACAACGCTCTATCTGACAATATCTAGGCCACATATATTGAACGTAGTACGATATCTGATACTTGATATCGGGAATATTTGTATGAACCCTTCTTCTCGCTCAAAACCGAACTGATACTGTTGTATAGATGTATCCACACGCACAAATGCCGCTGAGTATGTTGTCGCGTGCATCAAAAGTACATCTGTCTCGTCCCGAGTTTTCTCTGTTTTTGCAAATTGTTCTCGCTCAGACGAATCGCGAAATGAGTGGTATCACTCAGTGGCACATGATGAGTTGTGTATGTTGATGCGATTCTGAGATCAGTTCGTCAGGAACGTGGCTCTCTCCTCGGAGTCTACTACATCCATAAGCATACCTGCGCACTTAGTTCAGCGAATGTCAATGAGCCTCCTCCCCAGCATGTGCATAAGTAACTCATCGATCTTTTTTTTTCCTGTCCGATCCAAATTTAGACATGCATGTATAGTACGTACGTAATATTTAGAAATCTCCTCACGTCAAAGGTTCTCGAATTTTGAGGGTAATATAGGCTTGCAGTCGTTGTGGTGAGCGGCGAACTCTGAATCAGTCGTCACACTAGCCGAATAGCACAGTACTAGACTACTAGTTGTAGACTAGTGTCTGGTAAACACATGCGACTTGGCGTGCAGGCCAGTTACTTATTCAGGCGGTCACTATAATTGCCTCGTGTGTACCAAGCTTCTTGCTTCCAAGTCTGAGTCCACGCACCGGAACCTTTGTCAGAAAGCCATACTCCCAGTCTCCATTCCAACTCATCACCGCAGACTTTCAAAACAAAATGTCTTCCAATAAAGGCGGCCCAAATTCCTATAACAACGGCGCTCCTCCCAAGTGAGATCACTATAGTTTTTCCGCGGAAAGGACGCTAGAAGACTCATGGATGGGCCACACCAGATACCTCAACGATTTTAGTAAAGCCCTTGCGAGCGAGGTTCGCATCTTGCTAGCAGAGGTAGGAAAGCTTAGGGATGAGCGCAGGCAGCTTCAATTGTACGCATTCACCCTTTATCCGGCCAATGTGCGTAGCTGACTGCCAACGCGAACAGCGAAATTGCCGAGCTTATGGCCGTTAAATCCAAACATGGCGCAGGAGGTGAATATTCGCCTGATTGGAGGCCACCAGTGAGTACTATAGGATCTTGAGGCATCACCAAGCTCTGATGTAATCGTAGCCTCAAGACCCGCCTCCACCTCCACCTCCCGCAGCTTCCCCACCTCCAGAAGAAGGCTTAAGCGGCCCCGCCCGTCCAGCCTGGAGAGTCGTCCATAAACCAACAAAACGAGAAAGGCCAGGTCCCAAGAGTCTTCCTGCTCCGGCTCCCGTTCCTGCGATTGAACCTCCAAAGCCAAATCTGCCTGCATGGGCCCAATGGAGGCGTATGTGTTATGATCCTTCTGATTAACACGTCATAATTAGAATGATCCCCATGTTTTAGCAAATCCTGCACACACACCAGCACCGATGCCTGCACCTGTTTCCCCCAGGCCTGTGACGCCGGCTGCACGTCCCGGTCTTTTCGGTATGCCAATGTGTCCCACGTAATACGCGATGAGTTTTAACCTTTCGTCGTCTTCCATTCCAGGTCCACCAACTCCCCCACCGAAGTAGAAGAAATCGAACAATTATAGATTTCATGCATCTATATCAACCGATGTTTATATCCTTCATCTACTGTCATGCTGTTTCGTCATCTCAAGTACTTATCTCTGAATTGAATGATGTCCGTTGGAGTGTGCACGCAATTTATTTATATATCTTGGCTACCACACAATTAATGATCTAAGGTGTCTATTCCTGCTGCGTGATATTTTTCACTTGTGAACGAAAACATAAAGGTGTCGTTGCACAATGAAGTTAGACGTGATGTTAGTTGATAGCACACATTACAAAAAGAGTAGAAAATAGATACTGGGAAAGTTGCGTATCGTGCAGGGGGAGATGCCGGTAGCCTGCAGATGACGTTAATATAGTCGCGCCACAGTCCTGAAAATACTAACCCATCGCCAAACTTCCAAGGCTGACACAATACACAGCAATCGGCTCTTCATCGTTGTCGCCATCCCTGCGCACCGCGAAGCGCACAAAGATCAAATCAAACATGTCACCGACACAATCGAAAGGAAGGCTCAGTACTTCCTGCCAAACAGGGTTAAAGCCATTATTCTTGACTGAATTGGTGCGTCTGGACAGCAGTCGACCAGTGGAACCATTTGAGGAGGGTGAAGGGGTTGTAGAAGGAGCGGATGAGTGATACGAAGCATGAGGCCAGTCGGGAACGTGGATGGAAACTTCGACGTATGGGTCTACCGTAGACTTATCCATGATCTCGTGCCCAAGAGAGTCTTTCGGACGGGGTAGCTGTTGAGCAGAGATGACCTATGAAAGCATAAGAGTTGATCGCATCAAGTACAACGAGGAAAATACATACTACTATGTCAAGCGAATGTTGAGTATGCCGAGATAGCAACTCCTTGTCATGTATACGGAGGGCCAGGGGCTTCAAGACGTAGCCCGCTCGTCCGTTGCGCTGGAACATGGCATGGTTGATCATGTAGCCTAGATCTAGACGCAAATCAGTATCAATTGACAATAGTCAGTCTGGGAAATGTACCAAATGTCTGCCAGTTGATAGCCACGAGCTGCGCGCCAGCAGCCCAATAGCGATGAGGTAAGTAGTTAGACGAATTCACCCTCAAACCTTTCGGATATATTCGAACCAGATGGGTCCTATTGTGCTTGATAAGATCCACCATTCCTTGCTTCATCACCTTGTTGGCTGTTTTCTCAGAGAGAGAAAACATGTGTTCCGGTGCGTAGTGCTCTTTCTTGTTAATACCTCGGCACTTCACACCAACAGTGTATACAAGGAGGCTCGCAACAGCGAGCGACATCTTAACGTTGCTGACGTCACGTAATTCCGGTCGAGCAGGGGGCTCAGAGGTCGCCATAGAAGTCACAGTCGGCACAGCAAGAGCAGCTACGCCAGACAAGTTGCGGGAATGTCCACTTCGAACACGATCGAATAGACTGCGGGCCTTCTTCAATTCGTCCTTTACCTCTATCTCATCCATGAGCCACGAAAAAAGTAGACTTGCTGTGCGTATCTCACCGTTGATAGCATCCCTTTCAAGGACCCTTAGCGTTATCCGTTCGTCCCTGATGTCTTGAACGACATCTGAGTCTGTGGATGTTTCGGTAGAAGAGGACTCCGTGTCGATGGTGACTTCTTTCGTACGAATAGATTCGTTTTCTGAGACATAGAGGTTCTTTGCCTAGAGGTTGCAATACTGTAAACACGAGACTCCACCCATATGAAAAATATGGTCCACCTTCAACAGCACCTTCCCTCTCAAGTGCTCCGGACTTGGAAGAATCTCTAAATTCGGGCGTCCTTCCACAGGTGCACTGATAAGCGCATCTTGGAATACATCGCGCATGACCTCCACCATCATCTCCTGTTGCAACACCGAACAGTGGATTTCGGCAGATATGATGACGGGGTATGGAGACGTGACGAATGCGTACTTTGCGATGGCTTCGCACACTTCTCTCACCGGAACTTTAGAAGTAAATGTCTTTCCATGAAATATCATCGGCTCACTGTCGCCATCGTAGACGTCAACTGTACTGAAATGAGTCAAAGAAACTTCAGAAATTTTTGCACTCACTCTCGACGCTACGACAGCTATGAAGAAGAGCCCGGATGTAGCCCTCGATTGTACTAGAACCAACGAGTTGGTGACCGATAAGATATGTGTTGTGCGAGGAAGATATAAGATACTCCGAAAGTGGACGCGTCATGTCATGACATACTTTGCCTTGTCGCTCTATGAAAGCTGAATTGTCCGAAGACAAAAGAAACGAGGTAAACCCATCAAGTGACATGACCGGTCTAGGTGACTGAGAAGATGCAGAAAGTTTGTGACTTATGTAGTCCAGCGACACGTCGATGGGAGCTGTGAGGGATTGTGATAACACAGTATCGGACGGGGGAGAAGTAGACAATGGAGGTGAGGGCAATCTTGCGGGCGGAGATGCGGGTCCTTCAAGCGAGGACGGAGAGTGTGGTGGGCTGACGTCCGGTGAACCATCTGATTTCTGGGCGTAATGCGTGAACAGTTCTAAGAGTTCAGGGCGGGACAGCGTAGACTAAATGATATTCAGTTTCGCAAGGCTGGATCAAAACGAAGAACATGCCTTCTGAGTATCACGCAAGAAATGCTCAAAGACGCTAAAATCAAATTGCCCGTCATTGCTGTAGCATAGTTTCCGATACAACAGGGTGATATCTGGGCGTGCCTTGAGCAGTTTGACGAAGCGCTGGAAGTCAGAAAAGTTCAGAAAACTTTGACACTTCGTGTCTGCTTGCTACGCAGTTGTGAGCTTTTTGTTTGGGAAAAATGAGTTTTCTCCACCTTGAATAGTCGCTTTAGTTCCTCTGTCGAAGTGTTGACATTTAGACGTCTGCAGAGCTTCTCCACCTCGTCAAAGCGCAGCTTCTGGTCGCTCGACTCATCCGATGCCGTCCAGTACTGCTTCTCCCAGATCGCATGTCTAATCTCTTCATTCCCAAGGCCTGTCATAAGTTCTTGGCGTATTGCATAAAGCTTCCTCAGTGTGATGTGCCACATGCAGAATACATCCTTAGTCGAAGAGATCAAATGGAGAGTTTTATAGGCGCCATTGAGAATGTAGATGATGGTAATCCATCTGTCTTCGTAATCCTGCGCGAGTTGGAATTGTTGGCGATAATAACGGGCGTCGGATGAGAAGCGAAGCTCCTTGATATTCTCGATCGGGACTGTAATAATTCAGTATGTCAACAGCCCAGAGGATAGCGTTGGTCAAAGTACGTACTGATCCGCAGTTTCTTGGATTGCCATATGATCTGACCTTGATCAGGATCAAGTTTAAACATATAACTTCTCTGCTTTCCAGGAGAGATTTTTGTCATCTTTACTCCTTCTCTTAGCAGTAGAGGAACAGTTCCGTCGGTCATGGATGACTTTCCAGTAATGCGTCGTGTGGGCGGTGCGATGTCAGAGATTGTTGTACCTAGTAAATTGGGCACAACAAGCGTCGTCGCCGTCGATTGCTCTTCCGATGAAGCGACTGCGCTAGGCGTAGTCGTCATGCTTATTGAAGGAGGGCATGAATCAGAATGATCATCCTTCCTATTACGGCGAGCATCTTGACTCCTCGATCGAATAGACTTGACCATCGGAGCCGTTTTCGCTTTGAGAAAACTTATCATAGAATCTCTCAGCCTCCCGTTCCCATCATCCGAGTTCGCGTGTAAGGCCATTCCCCTGTCTGGAGACGGGTCCGGTGCAGTAATTTGAAGTGCTTCCTGCGCAGCTAGCGTGGGTATACCAGTACTTGTCAACAAGCCTTTGGCACGTTGCAGAATGTGTCTCGAAGTTGGTATCTGTTTTTCTATAGCAGGTTTGGATCTATTATGATCGCCCATGGTCGTCTAAGGTCAGGGAGTTATTTGACGAGAATTTGGCACCCACGTTCGTTGTGCATGTGTGATATATCTAGCAGAGTTGTAATGAAAATTACTTGGCGGTCCGAGCCGAAGGTGCTGTGTACTGCCTATTGATGGTAGGGCTCATTGAAAATTCTAAAAGTTCGTGTTCAGGCTGCAAGTTACGGTACTGCCAGTGATTAATCGATTATCGATTACCCGACGCTTCCAAGTTGCTCCTTGTTTGGAACTGTACGCTAGTGACTAGCCTGATGCCTTTCGGTTATCGACTTCCATCATTCAACGTGTCCAACATTCAGAATTCAACGTGATTTCATGTCCTGTACACACGGACGAAGACAAGATTATGGGGATATCTTACACGACTTTACATTTGCATGTTCCGGCCAGTACATTGGCTGTATGGCATCAGAAAATGTTATTTTTGGTTGGTATGCAGACCTTACGAAACATTCTTAGCCCTCAATTGATCAAGTCCATTTGAGACGCTTCAGAAGCGAAACCCAAAAATCTTGCAAGCTAAGCGCACTTTGGCCGATAGACCTTGCTGTGAATCGAAGCGCGCTTCGTTCCATTTCGCGAAGTAGGTGCACAGGAAACACGAGGAAGGTACAAAAGTAATCTATACAAGTTATAATTAGTTAGTTCAGGTCCCGTGGTTGAATATGTACAAGTCAGTTGTGAGTAAGTGTGGGGTATCATAAGGAGACAATCTATGATAAAGTAAAAGTAAGAGACGAAATATCTAGGGCTACATATATGTGAGTATGAGTGAGTGTGAGTGTAATGCTGTGTTAGGTGTGAGTTGAGAGAAGACACATGCGGCGATGACCAACGAAGTCAAATCCACGACTCTGCTTAACGAAAGTCGACGATGACCTCAGCCAACCATACATCATCGTGAACGTTCCAAAGCGCCGAAAGCATGAGGCGATTAAAACCAATTCCACCATTTCCGAAGCGCCAACTGGCGCCGTGCTGTGCAGGGGAGTAACCTTGCAGTTCCTGTGGAAATGCTGTGAGTGTGAACACGACCGAAACTGTAGAAAAGACAGACCTCGATGAAGCGCGCGAATGCACGTGCAACTTGGACGGCGAGTGGCCCGCGGGTGAGAGGACCAGCTGGAGTATGAATGTCAAGGGGGTAAGTGCGATCAAGATGCTCATATCCCGGCCACTAAAGTGAAGAAGGAGATGAGGCAACGTAATTAATGCATGATATGGGTTGATTTACCAAGATCTTGAGATTGACTCTGCGAAAGCCAAAAGATCCGCTCATTTGAGCACCGACGCCATCATTCGCACCGACGAGCATACGTTCCAATGCACCTCCCGAACGAGCCAGCAGCTCACACATGGGAACGCCAAGACCATGCGAGGGAGCCCCATAAAGGTCAAACGTGACAGCAGGACAAGGAGGGGAACGACGAGATGTTGGCGCCTTCGATGATGGTGCCTGAGGCAGGCGTCGGTAGGTGGGCGGCAAAGCTTGAGCGAAGGGAGGTTGATACGCGGAGCATGCACCAGCAAGGGCAGTGTATGATGAGTGAACGCTGCTGGGAACAGGGGGATGGAGAGGGTTTATGTACGCCATCGTAGAAAGTTATGCGTATGCAGGAAAAGAGAGATTATCGGGATGAGTACTTGGTGATGACAAGACATCCAAAACTGACCTTGGATTTATACTATCGTATGTCAAAGAGCAAAAAAAACACATATGGGTGGCTCGAGCCAAAACCATGAAAGGTACGTAGTCAAAGCGATTGCTGCAGATTGTGTGTAAACCAAAATGAGTGTATCTTTGTGGGAGTTGCCTTACGAATGATCTTTTGTGCGGCATTTTGTCGGTAGACTCTTTGATGCGAGTCCTTTCATAAGTGTCCGCTTTGAAGATAGCGCCTGCTATAGCTTTAACTTTTGAGCACGGTATGTGACATGAGAAGGATAAAGCTTTAACATGAGGCAGTCTTCGGAGAGACTGCCTCGTCTTCTGTGAATTCCCACAGTGGTTACTATGATACTTACACCCTCGATAATATCACAATCGCGTTAGGACAAAGCATACGATCTAGAGTTGGAATGGATACATCAATCACTACTGCAATACAGGACTTCAGCCGATACAATTATTCACCAGCTTTCTTCTTCTTCTCTTCAACGATCACAACGTTGTCGGCAGGCACGCCCTTCAATGGACCAGCTCCGCTTTCAATAAGCTCCATGACGTCGTCTGATACATCTCCTTGCACTACGATCTCATCCTGTCCCTGGGCGTTCTTGGTGACGGATGCTCCAGTAGCAAACTTCTGAGCAAGGAATTTAGCAGCTTTTTTCAACTCAATGTCTACATGTAATTTGTTTCATTTGATGGATTGCCCACAAAGCGGTAAACATACCAAATGCCTCAAGGCCGTGGATAGCTGTAACGTGTTTCCGCTTGTTACGCTCGATGCGCTTAATTGACACTTGCGACGCCTGTATGGACTTGAGTGATGAATCTATGGTCCAGGTAACTCGAAGACGCACCATCTTTTTCTTAAGCGCAGCATCCGCCTTTGCCTCAGCCTTTGCTTCCTTTTTTGCAGTGTCCTTCTCAAGTTTTGCCTGCGCCTCCAAACTGAGGGTACCAATCTTTGACTGGAGAGCCTCTTCAAGATCATCGCGATTAGCAAAAACTAGTTCTGAGATACAATGCTTACCATCTGAGTAGTATTTATCAAAAAGCTGAGAGTGTGCTCCTTGGAGCCATTCCTTGCATCTCGTCAAGCTAGAGCCAAATTCACAGTATTCGGGAGGAAATGTACAGACTGAGAAATTAACGTACATCAGTAATACGGGTCAAAAAAGGAAAATCGGGTTTACTTTGGCAATACAGGATCTCTAACGGACGGACAGCCTGAGGCTCTTGTTGGTCTGAGGAAGACATGATATCGGTAGATACGTGACTTATAGGCCCATCATTCGTCATATCAAGGGGTCGACTCGGGGCAAGGACTCCAGAAGGCATTTTATTACGTAATAATTCAAATAATCATTTATCAAATCATAGATCATAAATCTTCGAACTCCGAACTTGATCTTTGCGAGAAATTGATTTTGCATCGTGCACATCATTCGCAATGCCTCCCTCAGCGTCAAAGCAGAAGAGGCTCGCAGAGAAGGCCGCAAAGCAATCTGCAAAGCAAAATGGCACAACTTCGACGTCTACACCTAATGACTCTATGCCAGGCAGCATGTCACATACCCCACTCACCAGTATTTCTGCCGCCAACAGCACGGATGATCTGACATCTATGGCCAAGCTCCAGATCGCCACCGATAGGTGTGTATCATGTCTATTATGATGAAGTATCCTGATCCGGCTCTAGGAGTGCAGCGGGAGTCCTTGTGTCAGATGCGAAAGGCAGAGATATTAAAATCGACTCCTACACGTTATCATTCCATGGTCGTCTGCTCATCGAGGGTGCAGAAATTTCCCTCAACTACGGACAACGCTATGGTTTATTGGGTGAGAATGGGTCTGGAAAGGTATAGTCTCATATTCCCGCTGTATCTTACTATCTTACACATTCCCTCAGTCTACGTTCCTTCAGTCCATCGCAGAGCGTGACATTGAAATTCCACCACACATTGACATCTACCTCGTCCGTGGCGAGGCAGAGCCGTCCGATGTCAATGCCGTTGAATTTATCGTGGCTTCCGCTCGCGAGAAGGTCGCTAAACTCGAAAAGCGCATCGAAGATCTCAGCATCGCAGATGATGTTGATGACGCCGCACTGGAAGCCGCGTACGAGGAACTCGAGGAGATGGATCCAAATACATTTGAGACCAAGGCTGGCAGTATCCTCCATGGTCTCGGCTTCAGCCAGGCTATGATGGCCCGTCCCACAAAAGATATGAGTGGAGGTTGGCGTATGCGCGTTGCCCTTGCGCGTGCACTCTTTGTTAAGCCACATCTCCTCCTCCTTGATGAGCCGACGAATCATTTGGATCTCGGCGCTGTTGTTTGGCTTGAAGCATATTTATCAACATACAACCATATTCTCGTCATCACCTCGCATTCGCAAGACTTTATGGACTCGGTCTGTACTAACGTCATGGATCTAACGATGAAGAAGAAGCTCGTCTACTACACCGGTAACTACACCACCTACGTGCGCACTAAACAGGAGAACGAGGTGAATCAGATGAAGGCATACCACAAGCAGCAAGAAGAAATAGCCCACATCAAGAAGTGCGTCTATTTATTCCTCGTAGTTCCTCATTAACTGAACACTATCAGATTCATCGCTTCTGCTGGTACATATGCCAACCTCGTCAAGCAGGCCAAGTCGAAACAAAAAATCATCGACAAGATGGAGGCAGCAGGACTCATTGAAAAGGTCGAGACACCTCGGCCACTGCACTTCCACTTCGAGGATATTCGCAAACTCCCTCCTCCCATCATTGCATTTGACGAAGTCGCCTTCTCATACTCGGGCAAGCCTGAAGATTACTTGTACAAAAAATTGTCATTCGGTATAGAGTGCGTCTTTTCCTCAAATCTCAAGTCTTGTCCCGCTCACTCGTATGTAGTATGGATTCTCGTGTAGCCATCCTCGGTGCAAACGGTGCTGGAAAATCGACACTTCTCAACCTCATCACTGGTGTCCTACAACCCTCTCAAGGCACTGTTTCCAAGCATGCTGCGCTCAAACTTGCCAAGTACAGCCAACACAGCGCGGACCAGCTACCATACAACAAAAGTCCGATCGAGTACTTCCAATCGCTCTTCTCTCAAAAATACCCCGAGAAGGACGTTATGGCGTGGAGGCAGCAACTCGGCCGTTTCGGCCTGAGTGGTGCTCACCAAACGAGCGTCATCAGCAATTTGTCAGACGGGTTGAGAAACCGGTAAGCAGTCTAATATGGATGGCGATGTCTGACTCACAGACGTTCAGAGTGGTCTTCGCGCAGCTCGCAATGGAACATCCTCATATCTTACTCCTTGGTTTGTTCTTTTTTTCGCTCGTTTTCTGATAATTCACTGATCAGCGATGAGACAGATGAGCCTACGAACCATTTGGATATGGATTCCATCGATGCGCTCGCGCGTGCAATCAAGGACTTTGAAGGTGGCGTGGTGATCGTGTCACACGACTTCCGTTTGATTAGTCAAGTTGCTGAGGAGCTTTGGGAAGTCGCTGATAAGACAATACGCAATTTAACGAAGGAGGACATTAGTATCGTCGACTACAAGAAGAACCTTGTGAAGCACAGTACGATTTCAAACTCTCTCGTCTAATCGTGTGCTAATTATCATGTAGGCGAGGCCCAATTGGAAAAGGCCAAGCTCATCAGCAAGACCACCACTAAAGGGAAGACGTAGCGACCCAGTCACGTTTCACGGTACATCTAAGTATATGTACACACCGTACACTGCGCCCCTTACATGGGCCACACATATATCTCGCCATTGTAGACACGCCTTTTTCATTCGATTGTTGCACAACTAGCTGGATCTTGCATCTATGTGTTTGTCATGTCCAAGACCACGTTTTCGCTTTTAGATGTCTTATTGATGATCATTCCCGTCAGGCCTTAGGCTTACGAAGAGAACTCACGTTTAATGTAGTAGTCAATGTTTAAACGTTTAGCAACGACTAGATTGTTTGATGTCTGCAGTCGAATGGTATGAACACCCGTACCAATAAGTATGGTATTGACTCTGGGACTAGCCACAGAGACGGCAGTAAGAGATGTGGCAGTAAGCTAACTGAGAGTACCAAGTAAATGAGCGAGAGCGTACAACCAAGCGGGAGCATACAACAACCAAGCGAGAGCATCCAGCGAATGAGACAAGAAATGATGATGGAGCGAGCGAATGGCGCATCTCTATATGCGCAAACATGTCTTCAAATAAAATACACATTAGTTGTTATTAGTATTATAAACGAACTAGACTACGCAGTTATCCGAGACGAGCCGCGGAGCGGTATGCACTTGTATATAGTCAGATGTAGATTGGGTAATTTTGAAGACGTGTGTCCCCCTTGAGATAAACGATTCGTTGTGCAACGATGGGGTTTTCTCCAACAGTAGGATGTAGTACAACGACATGAATACATCCGCGCTCTACTTCATCCGTGAAGACTTCGAACAATTTGGTTAAAGGTTTCAACTCCACACCTTGGTCTTTGATTGCGTCGAATAAGTGTAGGTCGTTCAAATTAACCTTGACCTTCCAAATGATCAGATCGTCAGCATTAGACCTCTGGCACCGATCACTCACCTGCCATAGCTCGAAATCGTCAGCAGCGATACGGTCAAATTGTGGCTTCTGCGCGTCCTTGATAAGCTTTTGGAGGGCGCTGACACTCTCTGTCGGTGCAATCTTGATTTCAAATACACGGCGAAGATTATCACCTGAGAGAATGTAGTTGAGTTTGAGGTGGAGCGGCACAGAAGACACTAAGTCAGACTGCAATCAGTAAGGAGGAAAAGGTGGAAATGTCGAAAGACAACTCACCGGTAGGTGTGGGCCGGATAATGATATGCACATGCTTACGCTGAGTAGTAAGGCATGTCGAGCATTTCAGCCACAGGTAATAGGTATTTCTTTATGTCAAGTGTAACACTGTCAAGGTTTTGCTCGATCGTCTTGTTTACAGGCAAGTCGACCTTCCAAAATATCAGATTTTTTTTCAACACCCAATCGTAGGAATCAGATCACTTACCTGCCATAGCGTCAGACCGTCAGCGGCAACATGTTCAAATTGTGGCTTCATCACGTCCTTGTAACCTTTCGGAGGGCGCTGACACCCTCTCTCGGTGCAGTCTTGATCTCAAATACACGGCGAGGATCATCGCCCAAGACAATGCAGTTGAGTTTGTACATCTAACATTGAGATCAGGAGTAATAGCGTATCGAGGACAAAAAGCCAAGCACTGGCAAGCAGCCACACCACGTGACCGCGGTGTATTCTGAAAAATAGGCATCACTTGGGCATCACCAAGTTCTCGCTCGGAACATCCTTAGTTTTCTCCCCCTGGCTCGAAAACATACTGAATTCCATCATCAGTCTGAATAACCGGACCCGGAGTTTGCGAACGAAAGAATCGCTGATGCCATCAAAGGTGCGACAGACATGAAAATTCTTAGCAACTGATGGCCCTGCGGTTTAGTATGTACACCGGTGGGTCATCCAAAACTATTACATCAGGAAAATAGCGGAGTCCTTATTTGCACTTTTGCAACTTGATCCATCTTTCTCCTCTCCTATACATATGGCTACGGCACCCTCAGTCCAGCGAGATTCAATCCTTCAAATTCATCAGGTGTCAGTGATGTCCACCGGCTTCATCACGACGTACCGTCGCTGTGCAATTCTCCTTTGCACTTCAGATTCCAGTCGTTGGTTAGCTGTCCTGCAGATGTCCCGCTTGAATTGGTGCGCAGTCTACAGGCTATCTGGTTCTAGCTTGGTTGATCTCATTTACTCCAACAGTTCGAGGCGGCTGTTTCGCAATTGATTCATCACCTAGAGTACAATTCGACATTGACCTTGCGCTCAGAGACCATCTCAGACTCCGATACCACCATCCCAACGTCTGCTCTATGTCTGGAGGGATACCACCCTGTACGCAATGTTCACCGCAAGCTGCTACCGCGTGGGCCAGGTAGAGACTCAGGACTAGAGCAGCACTGTACGCTTGACGCCTTTGAAATTGGTGAATTTGCGGGCCTTCCGTCCACGCTGGTCCTTACACCACTTGTACCTGAAGGAGAGCCTGCCCTACTATCATCCTACGGTGTCGCATCTTGCTTTCCGGTTCATCCCTTCCAGCATCACCACAACTTCAGATTCAGCTTCTGCACAATCGGCACTGCGCATTCAAGTTGTTTCACTCCCAAGCACGCCTATCAACCCCAACAGTCGCCTCTACCGTACGGCACTTACACTCCTTGACACACGCCACCGTTACCTTTGGGGTGCATTTACTCATAATCCGGACAGCTACCGCGCGACACACTTCAATGTGCAATATGACCCACTGTGGCACTGGTAGTTAGCAGGATCAAGACAAGTATATCATAGGGATTCGGAGGCTGAGATTCAAAAAAAACTTGCCATTGGGCTACAAATCTGTTGTGCGGAGAGAGAAGCCTGGAGCGCTCATTTTCTCCCATTCAAGTATCCAGATTGTCCCGTGCTATTTGGCAGCAGTTGTCAAAAACTTCAAAGTCGTCGAGGCGAATCGGAGCTCGGAATTGAATGTTGAGCTTGAAGCTTTCAGCAACTGGTGCCCTCTCTTTACTAGCCAGTGACCAGCAAAAGTACGTTTCTTGCATTACCAATCGAAACCAATTTACTCGTGCATCTGGGTCTCTCATGACTGCTACTAGATATCCCGCTCCTTCAATCGCGAAGATTCCCTCATGCCAATAGCGGTGGGTGGCGTTTGTAGTACTATGGTTTAAACTTGAAGTTCAAATATTTTGCGAGGCCCAAGCATTGTGGGCAGATAGACGATGTTGTGAATCTACTGATTTGAAAGTTTAATTAATCATTGACTGGTTACCGGTGAGCGTTCAAAATGCGCGCCATATATTCTGCTGCATGGTGTCACGCGAGGCATTAGGTGCCTGACATCCGATGCACCTATGTCTAATGATATTGATGCTCAGCACCTCCCGGCACCTACTAGCCAGCACAGGTCAGTACTGAGTCGAGGCCCAACGCTGCCTCATACTCCTACCATCGTCATTTCATGAACCTTGTCGGACGTCTGGGCGCATCACGTGAGATTCATGAATGTGTACTGTGTTGATAATGGCGCTGATCAGTGCTGTGTTGTTTGATTGAAAGATGCGCAGCGCAAGCCAGGATCTGTCTTTTTACGCAAGGCCTGCTGAACGACTGCATCCTCCACTCTAAAGCAAGAGTCTGTTCAGTTTTGTTAACCGCTCTGCAAACCCCGTATGAACCTCTTCAATTTATCTTGAACGAGGATCTGCTGCAGCGTCCGTGCCAGCATTGAATATTGACCCTTAGTGCGGGCGAACAACTATGCAGCAGTATGCATCTATGGGCTCGCGTGCGGGGATTAACCGGTACATGGAATGTAAGTAGCTCGGCTTCGCTTCGCATGATAACATCATCCCGAGGTTGATACTCGCATATAGGCTCAGCGTGTGTTATTTTTCTTTGTATAAGAACCTAAATTACTTGGCATAGGGCTGATCGCGTTCTTGAAGTCGAGGTGACAGATACACTTTTTAATACCATTGTGGTCCTCTCAAATCTCATGATGAGTCCTTGATAGATCGTGACTACTGATGGAAGTACAAGAACCTCAATGCTCCAAGACCCTGGGATTTTCTGAGTTGTGAGAGGCGGAGGCGCTGGAAGCTCGGGAATCATCGGTGGGTGACCTGTAACGCTGAACATAGATGAAAACTGACATGTTGTACGTAGTAACCAAGACAAATCAAACATTGGTATCGGGGCGGGGCATCTCTCCTTGTTATCGAGCCAAATCCTTCCCAAAACTTGACTGCGCTTGCCATTGATTCTATTGTGTTCCTGGGCAAGTATTGAGCTGAACTGGTTAACTCTGACATAGCCTTGGCTCTGGTTCCGTTTGAGGTGCAGTGCATCCTCGTAAGCCAGGCAAACTGATCTTTTGCCCTCATCTGTCGCAGAACTTTTAGTACTTGCCTACCATGAGATCATGACCCTTGACCCTTTCATCCAATTACAGTGGCATCAAACACAACCTCGGCAACGATGTTTGTATGTGTCACAGCTACTGGAACGAAGAACATCAAGCCTTTCTTTGACAGCGCAAACCTCTACGATGTATCAGACCAACTCTCGTCTCGTCTCATTCCAGAGGCGAGCCTTCCAACGTCAATAAAGGAGTAGCAGAAACGATCAGGGCAGGAACTTTCCATTCCGGTGCGGTCCCGCCATTCTTGTTAGGGAATATGCCAGCTGCCACGCCGATGAGACAGGTGCGAACCCTGGGTTATATGAAGCCGCGTGGCATGTGGTCTATGCGATTTGCGTTGTGAACATGAGTTCTTCAGGCCATGGACAGCTAATGCCAATGAGACAACTAGCGGTCCGATTGTAGAAGTAGCCTACGGTGCGACTAATCCCCTTGCTGTGCTTGGCAATAGCTGTGAGCGGTTATCAAAATGAAGGCGATATTTTGGAGGTGAGCTAACAGCAAAGTCAGTTCTGCTTGTCGGAGTGTTCTTTAGGTATAGATATGCAAACCTGTTTTTCCATAAAGCGAAAGTATCAATATCATCCTGAAAACTACGAGTCCACCACTTGTAAGACCATGATGACTCACTGCATGTTTATTCTTCATTACTTGCAGGGTCAGTATCTTTTTTCCAACGTCCCTTCTCGGTGGCGGTATCAAATATTAAACGGGGACTTCATATGGTGTGGCCCGAGTAACTAATCACGAGACATCAAATGTTACGCTGAAGATTTTCACGACGATCCATCAGTGACAAGGACCATTAGGGAAAAACAGTTGCTTCGGTACAACAGTAATATAAGACTTGAATCCAATTCTTGTTGCAACTTGCGAGTCAAACCACTACTAACTAACCGATGCTACAGTAAAATGAATTCGAAAGGGGTGTGATGGACCAAAACGAGGTCAACTGTGACTACCTACTGCGATAATGGTGATGATGCTACAGCCAAAAACCAAGCAAAAAGTCCTCAAGGCTTGTTAGATCCTTGAAATGAACAGGTTACGATGCAGAGTGCTCTGTTTGCATTGCATCACCTGGTGTACGACGAGACATATCTCGCGACTGGACTCGCTCTTTCTTCTCAGGTGCCATGTCGACAACCGGCGCGGTTGATTCCACCCCCTCCATAGGAGTACGTTGCGGAGATACCGTTGGGTTCACATCCGCATTGACAGGTGGCGATGGCGTGCGTTGAAGCCTCATTTTCTTTGTTCTGGCGGAAGGATTGAGAAAGCCACACTTCGGGCATACATATTCTGACAAATGCATCAGCATGTCGAAGTGAACAGATTTTAAGCAATCTTACGGGTGTCCTCCCAGACGCTCTCTTTAACGAGCCCGTTGTGTGAGAAGCATTTCTGGCAGATTAATGCGTAGCGTGAGGCAGCCATGTTCATTGATGATTCCTCGTCACCCAGAATGGCATCAGCGAGTTTGTCATACCATCGCTTACGAATTGGCTGAATTGGCTGTGGCGTTGCTGCAAGATGTCTCAGTGTCAAACTATCCGCAGACGCGCAATCACGTACGCGAAAGCTGTAGAGGTAGATTCCTTTGTTGGACGACAGGTGTTTGTAAGTGTGCCAGTGATGTTGCGGACAGTGGCGTATGGAGCTGTGAAGGAGGCTGCGGACGGCGTATCGGGGTGCCGGGGTCAGCGTATTTCTCAAGCAGGCTTCGTGTTGAGTCATAATTGGTCTTTTTCTTAATTTCTTCGACTTTGGCTCGCTGTTTTTGAGTAACCACTCTGAGGGTTTTCTCTGCCGCACTCTCATTGAATAATGAAAGAATTTGTTTCTAAAGAACTCACCTTCGCGTCCGCCTTTCCAAGAATACCATATCTGCATCATCCTCCGTATAAATAATATTCTAGGGTGACACATGAATGTGGTGGGAATAAATTGAAACTGCATGATAGCACGTACATTACAGGACCCACTAGGACTGCCACTTTCGCTAGCAGGGAGTCATGCCACGCTGTAGGAAGTATACGCGTATACCACAAGTATACAAATGATATCCATAGAGAGAGCGTTCCGAGCGTGAACTGGAGTGTCGTCCGCCGCTCACGGAGTCGGATCTCTGCCAGACGTGTCTGTCGTCGTGCAACATCTGCTGCAAGTGCAGAGAGGACTTCCTCATAGTTCTCTGGCCCACCCTAGTAAAAAAAATTAGCGCAAAACCACAGAAAAGGACCAATGAGCTTGCCTTTGAGAACCAGCGGGTTACAAGGGACATGACGGGTCAGTGGAAGAAGCAGAGTAATACTATAACACGTCAGTTGGACAAATCGGGCTCATTATGAAACACGCCCAGCACAGCCACATCATCCAGCGTGCCCGATGCTGAGCTACATTCGGTTTTGCTCCACATCGGACGTCTAGTGCGAGCGCTATACAGCCATGGACGGAGCGCAATGGCTGCCAGGTACCTTACTCAATTTCTTGGAGGATTGCTACTTTTTACATGCCGCACATGCCAAGCCCGATTTCATTAACAGACGACATCATCAACAAAACGAAGTTCTCGGTTGTTCGGTAAGGCCACTATCGTCTCAGCGCTCAAGGTGGTTTCTGCTGCTAATGCAGACGTAAATGACGATGACCCGGAGGCGATAGCGTCCCTTATGCACGAAAGTGGAACGCGATGGTTCAAAGCGCGACCGAAGGACGGCTTACCCTTTCCTTTAAAACCGGCGGACCTTCAGGATGACATGGTGGCAGCGAGGTGCAGGGTACGAGATGAGCTTATGAAGTAAGGGGTCCTTGCAGACGAGACTAGGCATGTGGCGGACGAGTGGTGTAGTAACTGGAACTTCGATTCTGTCACCATCTTCCTATCAGTCCATCGATTTTGATTTGGGGTCAATGCGTCGTACATTTCAGAAGCGCCCTTCAGACACGTTCACTAGCAGACCTTTACCAGAGGCAGGCACTTCTCAATTCGTTGCTTGTTCATGTCCAGTGCGTTTATTGTTTTTATGACATGAACTGGTTTTTGTTGACCCTGGTCCCTATCCACTAAATGCGAACAAGCGAGCCTGCTTCGACAGAATTCTTTTCGTTCGACTCGTTCCTTCCACATTTTTTTAGGACCACTCAGACCTACTCTCTGCGACACAAATTTGACACCGACGACTTTACTTGCTTCCAGTTGCAAGAATCGAACTGCACCTTGGACCAATATGTCAACACCCAAATGAGCCAATAGCTACAAAGAGTCTCCTGGTTGCCCAATAGAAACTTGGATCGGATGCAAAGGCCGAGCAATTTCCCGCAACTAGCACATCTCAATCCTCCTTCATGATCCCGAAAAGTCACCTGGCCCTCGTTAATGTTTTCTGCTTCGTGCTTCCCAGACACTCGTACATTTCCATTAATTTTTAGTTTCGCAGGTTCCATGCCTTGCGTCTCAATATTCTTGCATGTAGGTACATTCTTACGGTACTCTCGTTTGTTTTATATACGTCAAAGAGAGCACCATGAGAATTATACTTCGTACAATCTTCTTCTGTTCTGAAGAATCTCTTACCCAGTCATCTTTATAACACGTCGTTCGCTCAAACCACGATTTCAAATACAACACTACGTACACATGCAATAGACCAATAGACGATGGATTAGCTACACACTCGATTATTGCACTCTGTAGTAACTGGCATCTCCGCCAGTCAATTTGCTGGGACGGATTGATCGTAATCAAGAGCTACAATGACCGAATTGATTAACTGCGAAGAACGTAAAATAATGGATACTCACTCCTTGCAGTAGTGCTGCCAGCGTGTCCCATGTGCCATGCGACTCAAATCAAGCTCAACACATCTTTTCCCAATCACTAATGCAGTCCAAGAATTATAAAATGGTTCTCGAGAAGCGGGTGGTACCCAGAATAAGAGCTGACGATTTGGTCCTAACACCCATCCATCAGCTCCCAGCAAATAAGTGTGGTCGTCATCAGAAGTGCCTGCGAGTAGCTCAGCAGTGTCGCACAGAGCGTGTCTCGAGTTGGATGAGAAGGAAATAAAGTTATTGTTCACAGTGTTGGGTGTGGGGATAACCGCTGTTGGATGTGAGATGCAACTGCCGGGCGGGGAGGATGGTGAACGGTCTTCCTCGGCGTGGTCCTGCAATGACTTCCTGGTCGCTGCATACCAGACACGGACAGTACCATCATGTGAACAAGAAATGATGCGAGTCCCATCCCACGAGAAAGAGACTGAGTTAACTTCTTCCGTATGCCCGCGCAAGGGCTGTCCAATTGGCTGCCCTGTCGCTACATCCCACAGCCTAACAGTCATATCGAGCGAACCAGAAACGACGTAAGCCCCATCAGGCGAGAACGAGACTGATTTGACCCAATCAACGTGTCCCTCCAAGGGCTCGCCAATGGGTAACCCTGTTCCTGCGTCCCACAACCGGATTTTTTCATCGTCCGAACCAGAAACGATGCGAGTTCCATCCCATGAGAAAGCGACTGAGTTGACCTCCTCAACGTGCCCCTCTAAGGGCGCACCAATTGGCTGCCCCGTCGCTGCATCCCACAGCCGAACTGTCTTATCATCCGAGCCAGAAACGATACGAGTCCCGTCCGGCGAGAAGGAGACTGAGTTGACGGAAGAAGTATGTCCCTCCAAGGGCTCACCGACTGGCTGCCCCGTTCCTGCATCCCACAGCCGGATCGTCTTATCCCTCGAACAAGAAACGACGCGACTTCCATCCGGCGAGAATGAAACCGAGGAAATCGAGGAAGTGTGCCCGCGACAAGGTTCACCTATTAACTGACCCGTCCCTGCATCCCACAGCCGGACAGTCTTATCTGCAGAGCCAGTTGCGATGCGAGTCCCATCCAGGGAGAACGAGACGAAGAGAACTTCTGCGGTGTGCCCCAGCAAGGGCTCGCCGACTGGCTGCCCTGCTGCATCCAACAGCCGCACAGTGCCACCCTTAGAACCAGTCGCGAAGCGGGTCCCATCCGGCGATAGCGAGACTGAGGTAATCGAATTGGCGTGACCTCCGAAGGGCTCGTCAACTGGCTGCCCTGTAGATACATCCCACAGTCGGACAGTATTATCAGCAGAACCAGTCGCAACGCAACTTCCATCCGGAGAGAATGAGACTGAGTAGACATAACTGGTGTGCCCCACCAAGGGCTCACCAACTGGCTGCCCTGTTGCTGCGTCCCACAACCGGACGGTTTCATCATCTGAACCTGTAACGATACGACTTCCATTCGGTGAGAACGAAACTGACCTCACCCAATCAGTGTGTCCCTCCAAGGGCTCACATATGGGTTTCCCTGTCGCTGCATCCCATAGTCGGACAGTCCTGTCTGCAGAACTAGTTGCAACGCGAGTTCCATCCGGAGAGAACGAGACTGATAAGACTGAAGAAGTGTGCCCTGTCAAGGGCTGCCCAACTGGCTGCCCTGTTGCCGCTTCCCACAGCTGGACAGTCTTATCGTTTGAACTAGAAGCGATGCGAGTCTCATCCGGCGAGAACGACACTGAGTAAACCCCACTAGTGTGCCCCCGTAAGGGTTCACCAATTGGCTGCCGCGTTGCTGTATCCCATAGCCGGACCGTCTTGTCGTCTGAACCGGAGATGATGCGAGTCCCATCCGGCGAGAATGAGACCGATGAAACTGAAGAAGTGTGCCCTGATAAGGGTTGACCAACGGATTGCCATGTTTTTACATCCCACAACCGGATAGTGTTATCGGCTGAGCCAGACACAATGTGTGTCCCATCTGGCGAGAATGAAACTGAATAAACTGACTTGGTGTGCCCCAACAAGGGCCCGCCTACTGGTTGGCCAGTGGCTGCATCCCACAGTCGCACAGTGCAATCCACCGATCCAGTTGCAATGCGAGTCCCATCTGGTGAGAACGAGACTGAGTTAACCGTATCCGTGTGTCCGGTGATCACGGTCTGAACAGCCGTCCAGTTGATATCACGTCCAGATGCTAGATGAAGAGAGTTGGGAAACCGTGTGGAAAACATTCTAAATAGCGGGGAGTTAGAGGGCGAGAACGGCAATGCCGATACATAGAGATGCGGTGTGCTGTGCAAAATGAGGCATCCGAAGACTTGAATAAATCTCTGCACGTCCACTGCAGCGGACGAGGCATCTTCATATCCGGTGTGACCCTGCAATTGTGATTGCGTGTAAGCGATCATGTTATCTAACACTCAATGTACTCACCTTCAACCACTTGGCAATGAGCGGGAGAGTGGTGACTGCGCCACTGAGCGCGTTGATAAGGCTGAGTACCTCGAGCCAGAAGAACAGTCGCTCCTGCTCGAACAGTGATTTTATTTCTTTGGCGAGGTCTGGATCGAAGTGAGTTGCTTGTACATGGACAGGCCAAAATCGACAGGCATAGGATAGATGTGGAGGGATACATTTTTCAACTCGGTCTAGCAGTCCGAGATCTTCGGAATTGGGGAGATAGGATGATTTTAGATCGCAGATATTGAAGGAAAGTCCGTGTTCCATCACTTGAAGCGATGCGAAAGCAAGGTCACATTGTACTTTGGACACGTCGATGAAAAATTCTCCACTGTGTGATTGGTCTGTCAGGAAGTCGCGGAAGGAAGCATGAAGGGGCCGGATTGGTGTAGATGAGTTTGTGGTGCCGCTAAGGAGGGATCCCATATGTTTGACCATGACTTGCACTTCGTAGCGTTCGTTTTTGTCCGGAAAATGGTGACGCATGGCGTTCAGGGACTCCAGAGGAAGAGGTTCAGATGCGCCGAGGATTTGTCCCATCACGGAACGAAATCTTGTTAGCTGTTTGTGCCGAGACGTGGAATGTGGAGATTTATCTATTCGCATGATCTCTGTCAAAATGAACTCGTACATATCATACAACAGGTTTTCCCGCTCAGCGGGATTGCGGGAAACAACAGCATCGAAGGACTCGAATGGAGATAAGCCAGGAGGGGGTGCTTTAATGGATTTAGTAGCGAGACGCGCCCACTCGAACAGGCCATCAGCTTTTTTAGCCAGCGCTGCAAACTGTGTGTCTCCAAAATCCGAAGACTCTTCTAGCTCGTTCGATATGTAGGCATGGATGTCGCGCTCTGTGGTGGCTGATGAAATGTCATCCATAGACATCCGTCGAATATGCTGAGCGCCTCCAAGCGCTGCTTCTATATCATGGAGGGGGCGAGAAGTAACGATGATCCGGAAGTTTTTTGGGAGTTTCGTAATGTGGGTGATGGTTGGATCTCGAAGTTTACCGGCAAGAATACGTAGAAGGTCACTGCGTGTCTCCACTGCCTTACCACTTTCGTCCAGTGCATCTATAATGATAACGACAGGCCCCACGGGTGACTCAGAAAGCTTCCCTAACGGTTCGATGAGAAGCTTCTGCCACTGCTGTACGACATCCGCTGTAGTCTTGAGCGCATTTGCGTTCTGGACTGCACCCGCTAACGCTCGTCTCATCTCGGGATGACGGTCAGCCAGGTCGCGTGCGATAGTGGAGAAAACTTTTTTATGGCGATCGTCCGTGTTTCGGTCGAAGCAATAACAAGAACCGAGTCCACCCACCCCAATGAACGAGCTAGCGATCGTGTGAGCAATGGCTGATTTACCCGTTCCAGCAGGGCCGGATAGCCATAGCACGCATGGGACATCATCTCTACTATCGTTGATCCATCCCATGATGTCAGAGAGAATTTCCATGCGCGTCCCTGGCAGGCATCGCTTCCTAGTATCTAGTCCTGCGGCTTCCGCATATGCCATACCACTGAGGTCCAGTATTTCGCCTGTAGAAGTATGAATGGGTGTCGAGCCAGAAGCATGTCCGAATTCTTACTTGTACGGTGGGTGTAGATTGCTACGTCGCGAGCAACTTGGTCCCGGAAATTTTGCATGAGCGCATCCAACACGTTATTATACCGTTGTATCGTATCGTCTGTTTCCGAGATGACATTCTTTCCGAGTCTCTTCCCTAATAAGATTGAAAATCTGCAAAGCGAAATGACATGTTGTAGAGACTCACAAAAGTTTTTCTTCTCTGAATAATCCATGATGAAATGGGCGCATTCAAGGGTCTGTTGAGAGACCTGCCCCAAGATAGTGCTCATGGACAAAATTTGATGAAGCGTGTCGTCTTGCGTCATGAAGCCATACACTTGACCTAACTTCATGTAGAGGTTGAGTATCGCTTCGTCGCGATTCGCTTGAGCGAGAATTATCTGCATGCCAAACAACTGAGCAGGGAATATAAATAAGAGCGAAGAAGGAGGTACTTTTGATGCGCAAGATAGCACACCCAACGCCATCTTTGCATACGGATGTACCTGTAGAATGGTATTAGTCTAGTCTTGATGAGGAAGAGAGAAATCATACATTCGCGAGCTTCCCTATAACAGCATCGAATATCTTGAGAGGTCGAAGATATGTGTCCTCGAATGTACATGCATCTGCTGGTGCATTTTGTGCAGCAGAGATTCCAGATGCCACAGGTCCCGATAGTAGATTCATGCCTTTGGCAGCCTCGTTGACGTCTCGGAGTGCCAATTGGGGATCAGTGCCTTGTTCCGCACCAGGGGAAACATCTTGAACCTGCACCAACAGGATTTATGCAAAGTGCATAAACTAAAAGGCGACCTACTTCGACATTCGGAATCGATGAGACAACTTTACGATCGACAACTGGGGTAACAGGGTCACGGCTGCGTGAATCTTTCAAGTTCGAGCGCTTGTGTACAATATCAGCCTTATCCCCGTACGCTCAGCATTGAATTCGACTCACAGACATCTTTTTCATTACACCATTTGTAACCTTCCCTAGAAACCGGCAGATTTTGCCACGGGGTCGGCCCTAGACAAAAAATGTGTCGACAAGAGTCAGCATTTCAACTTCATGAACATCAGCCACCTACCGGGGGCTCAGCAGCGTTTGTTGGGTTTAGTGTCTCGAAGTCCGGAGGAGGAACTGACCTTGAGTCCCCCAATTGATAGGCGTGGTTCATGGCGAATCTGAGACTCTGGGGTTGCTAATTAGTCTGAGCGAGGTGGAGTGCGACAAGAAGTCGGAGAAAGAAAGAAGGGCTCCATCTCATTTAAATGCAGGACCCTTGACTACAAGCCTCGAGGTAATATTTACTGCTGTATTGACCTCAGACGCCCAGTATTAGGTGTGCGCCAGAGAACTCCGGAAACCGCAAGGAAGTCGAAGCAACGTCGTCTTAAAGATTTGTAGCAGGGTGATCGAGTCATGAACCAGTTCTTAAAGTCAAGAACATTCAACAGCGTCAGAGCTGAGTCCATTCAACTGAACTGCGGATGCAACTCATAGATAACATCAAATAACATGCCAACCACGATCATGTCTAACACGGAGTAGCGTTACATAAGTCACATAGCTCTGAGATAATATGTCACAGTAATTGTTGAAAAAAGTTTTCAGCTTTACGATACTATGTAATACCTGTTAAGGGCCAACTTGGCACATGTCAATTATAATTGGGTACAATTTGCCACACTCGAAGGACTTTTCACTGGGAAATTTTATATGCTTGGCGTACGCAATTTGGTGCGTGACATCTATTCTTGTCCGTTCACTACTAAGAGACGGTACAAACACACAGTTTACTACTGGTTTCTCTCCATTCGACCAGGCTTCATGTATATTATGTTATTAGTGTATGTCACTTTGTATTTGCCTGACGTTTGCCACATTGACATGATAACAGCCTATCATAGCCTATGCTGTGAATCCGTACCTTACCCTGATACACAGGCCTCGACACATACCTGCAGGTCCTTCGATTTCATTATATCACCAGCCAATCACGGGGGTTGGATGGTTGCTTTCAGCCACATATCTCCGAAAACATCGCACCGGCACGAACAGGTAGGACGTCAGCTGGCCCAACTCTATGTGAAGGTTCACCCCTCGTTGCCCTTAGAACCGACTATATTCTCATCTGCCTCCTATCATGTAGCATCAACACCAGTGCCGTCACGTCGTAAGTCTACATCCGATTATCTATCTTTTGTGACTCGGAGACTTATTTCATGTAGATTTTTCGCCATCTTAGTGGTCATCACAACAAGCGGACGTCAGAAATAGTCTACCTCCAACTTCCAGTTTTTCAGTCCAGCAAACAATCTCGCGTTCGTCGGTCTTGTTCGACTCAAGACCAAATGTCTTTCTGACTCGGTCATCGTCCCTGACTCCTAGCTGACACTCTGAGCAGCTATGCGATATTGTTTTTGGTATCGTGTGCGTCGTGATTTTATCCTTTATGTATCAGCTGAACACATATACCAGGTTAACTACTCGCCGAAGACCTGAAACGATGGTCCTGCTTCTGAAGCTGCGTGATTTTATTCATATCTAGCTTTCAATATTCAAAACATCACACCAAAAGGTAAACACCTGGTTCGTACTTTATGATCGTCTGGGGCTCGAGTTGTATGTTTTAACCACTGATTGAAGTCCAGAAGAGTATTGTGGTGGATATTTATAGCGATACTGGAATGGACAGTACAGTTCACGAGGATGAATCTTGAGTTCGCACTGACGGCCAGTAATTTTTGGCCAGTATGGGGCGGACATACATGCACTGAGTTCATTGTTTATCGTCGGCGATCTTTTGGTGTTGATTATTAGCGTAGGGCGACACTATGTATATTAGGCCTATGCTGATCAAATAATCGAGCATCTGTTTGCGGTCGATAGGACTTCCGGCTGTTTACTAGATGTCGTGATACGGGCGTGCTACTACTGCATCACTGTGGCTTGGAGTGCCAAACTAGATGCTCGGAGTAAAGCGTTTGCTTCAGAAGAATACTTACCCTGGATGAAATCTTATGCTTAATCCGTCATCGTGATGTCCATGATCATGAACACGGAGTCAGCAGCCGTGTTGATGTCATATCGACTGGACTGGCCAGAGGATGTACGATACGATGGAATGAGGGTAGCCTCGCCCCCGAGAACGCAGGAACGAGGAGCCTACTAATGCCCAGCCTTATCAGATCCCACGTTCCGATGCTTGCCCTGCCTTGGGATCAAATTCAGGACATGTTCATAGAGCCAAGGAGTTGCGTACCTTCTGCGACTCAGACTCGGAAGACAAGGAGAAAAGACAGGCTCACCTGGACACTGTGGTTTTCAAGGAAAGTCAAAGGCTCGTGAATGACGCCTTTCTCATTGTTAATAAAGTGACAGTAATTTTGGCATAAGTATAGCAAGGCGTCGTTCATGAAGCCGTCAGTTCTGCAGGCATACCCGAAATCCTTGCCATTGTTGGAATCTCTGATGCCCATCAAGCACCCCACTTTATCAATGGATGGCCATAAGCATGTGGTTTAAGGTTTGCACGTAGATCACAGAAGTGCTTACCACGTCGGTCGCAGGGCAGGTCCGCGGGGTCAGATGCGATAATTATGCCAGCCATAGATGCGGTGCAATGGTAATTACAGCGGTGAGCGAAGTGAATTTCATAGGCGAAACTTGATAGTGTCTTCTGGTTGACTTTTATACACGAATAGCATGTGGCGCAGTCAAACGATTTGCATGTGCTTGCATGACGAAACAGATACCAGCTTACGCGGCGCCGTGACATGATTTTTTTCTTGGAGGCCTCGGGTGCTCACTGCTGGGCACACTATACGAGCCTTTTTGATACGGTTCTGCGCAGTGCGAACATCAGTCTATGACGATGATTTATTCACTCGATTTATTTTGCAATCAGTAAGTGACGAATGCTTCATAAACGATAACACGACTGGCTACTCCCGTGCTCTCCATGGTTTATGAAGGACGAAGATAGATTTGTCGGGTCGCCGTCGTTGCCGACAGCACCAACTACAGGCTTGTGCTGAGAAAACATACTGACAGAGCGAAAAGAACCAGCCGCGCAAACCAACTGATCCTGTGCGAGGAAAGGACGATATGCTGCGCTGCACGAACAGGCACCAGGACAATAGCCTTAGATAGGGTGCACAGTCTTTGAACGGTGAGAGTGGTGGCAGGTGATAAGGTAATGGGCAAGAAACATAAGGCTATGATGGAGATTACGGGTGAACACTTACATCATGGCAAAGATCGATGTCTGAGTGCCTCCCAGTTAGTGTTTGTACTGATGGAGCAGTCTAGAGGTAGGTAAAATGTAGCAGAAACCTGCAAAACGATCATCAAGTTAAGATTACGAAGGTCAGAGAATGGAGACTTATGTGTGGGATGACAAACTCATCGTTCGATACCAGAAGAACCTTTGCATCCCTATGGCAGGAAAGAGTTTGCAGAGATAAAAAATCAGGTCGTAGTGTAAAGGGAGGATCCCAGCGGGAGAGGTATGTGACATGGTAAAGGTGCTGTCAATACTAGCAACACACAACGACAGAGATGAGGTAGTAGTATGGGGTGGGCCATGCCGCCATGCTTCAGAGGTTCTTCATATTCCCACGACTGGTACTAAGTTTAGCGCTTAGATGGCTCGACCTCACTTTCAAATTGACTTCTACACCCACTCAAATGAGCCGGTGACTTACCGCAAAGAGTCTCCTATCGCTAGTTATTTCCTCCAGATTTTGCAATTTCTTCCTAAACCCTCAAGGCCTCACGTCTCAATATTCTTACACCCGTCATTCTTATCGTAAGTACTCCTCTTGTTATCATAACACATATTGTACTGTACTCAAGGAGCCACCTATCAATCCAGTTCTCTCCGCATTCAAACCCATGTGTGCTGTGTGCAGCCCGAGGCCAAATGATCCTGCAATATCCAAACACTTCCCGCTGCTGGCGCAATCTTCTTCAGTCCCTTCAGTCCACTTTCGGAGGTGCCTTCAACACACTTCTCTCCATCGGTTTCGTTCGACCGCATATCTGAGCAGGTTATTCGTTGCCCTACTACTATCATCACTCCATAATCTCAAAAATCTGTCGCTCGGTCACCTTTCTAGCCACACACGTCATTCGCTCAAATTGCCATAAATTCGAAGGTAATACTACCGCATACAATAGACGATGGATTAACTGTATACTCCATATCGTACTCGACATTGTCTCAAACATCTCCACAAATCAATTTACCAGAACGCGATTTATCGTAAACAAGAGCTATACAACGATCGAATTGATTAACTGCAAGTAATGGAAAAGGCTAGAAACTCACCCCTCGTAGCAGTGCCGCCAGCGTGTCCCATGCGCCATACAACTCAAATCAAGCTCAACACCACCTCTAGGCATCACTAATGCAGTCCATGGATTATAAAATGGTTCCCGAGAAGCGGGTGGTACCCAGAATAAGAGCTGATGATTGGGTCCTGACACCCATCCATCGTCTCCCAGCACAAATGTGTGGTCGTCAAGGGGGGTACATGCGAGTAGCTCAGTAGTATCGCATAGCGCATGAGTCGAGTGGGATGAGAAGCAAATGAAGTTTTCGTTCACAGTGTTGGGTGCGGGGACGGCCATTGTTGGATGTGGGATATGGCTGTTGTGCGGGGAGGATGGTGAACAGTCTTCTTCAGCGTGGTCCTGCAATGACTTCCCAATCGCTGCATACCAGACTCGGACAGTACCATCATATGAAGCTGAAATGATGCGAGTGCCATCCGGCGAGAATGAGACTGATGTAACCGGTGAAGTGTGTCCCCGCAATGGCTGGCCAATTGGCTTCCCCATCGATGCATCCCACAGCCGGATGGTCATATCCTCTGAACCAGAAATGATGCGAGTACCAGCTGGGGAGAACGACACCGATCTGACCCCATTAGCGTGCCCCTCCAAGGGCTCACCAACTGGCTGCCCCGTTCCTGCATCCCACAGTCGGATAGTCCTATCGTCTGAACCGGAAACGATGCGAGTGCCATCTGGTGAGAACGAGACTGATGTGACCCAATCAGTGTGCCCCTCTAAGGGCTTACCAACTGGCTGCCCCGTGCCTGCATCCCACAACCGGATAGTCTTATCATCCGAACCAGAAACGATGCGAGTCCCGTCCCGCGAGAACGACACTGAACTAACCCCACCACTATGCCCGCGTAAAGGCTCACCGAATGGCTGACCTGTCCCTGCATCCCACAGTCGAATAGTGTGATCATCCGAACCTGTTACGATACGAGTTCCGTTCGGTGAGAATGCGACTGAGTTGACCGGCCCATCATGGCTCTCCAAGGGCTCACGGACAGGCTTCCCAGTCGCCACATCCCACAGCCGGAAAGTGTCATCCTCAGAACCAGTTGCGATGCGAGCCCCATCCGGAGAGAACGAGACTGAGTAGACATAACTAGTATGCCCCGACAAGGGCTCACCGATTGGCTGACCTGACACTGCATTCAACAACCGGACAATGCCATCCTCAGAACCAGTCGCAATGAGAGTCCCATCCAGCGAGAATGAGACTGAGCTAACGTAACCAGTGTGGCCGCTGATCACAGTCTGAACAGCCAACCAGTTGAGATCACGTCCAGATGCCACACGAAGAGAGTTGGAAAACCGTGTAGAAAACATTTTGGATAGTGCACAGTTGACGGACGAGAATGGCAATGCTGATACATAGAGATGGGGTGTGCTGTGCAAGATGCTGTCGCCGAAGACTTGAATAAATCTCCGCACGTCCATTGCAGCGGACGAGGCTTCTTCGTATCCGGTCTGACTCTGTAATTGCGATTCCGTGTTGGCGAGCATGTTATCTGACACACGATAACCATGTACTCACCTTCAACCACTTGGCAATAAGCGGAAGGACGGGGATGGCGCCCCTGAGCGCGTTGATAAGGCAGAGTGCCTCGAGCCAGAAGAACAGTCGTTCATGCTCAAAGAACGATTTTATTTCTTTGGCGAGGTCTGGATCGAAATCAGTCGCTTGTACGTGGACAGGCCAAAATTGGCAGGCGTAGGATAGATGGGGGGGAATGCATTTTTCAACTCGTTCTCGCAGACCGGGATCTTCGGAGTTGGGGAGATACGATGATTTTAGATCGCAGATATTGAAGGACAGTTTATGTTCCATCACTCGAAGCGATGCGAAAGCAAGGTCTCATCGTACTTTTGACACATCGACGAAAAATTCTCCGCTGTGTGATTGGTCCGTCAGGAAATCGCGGAAGGAGGCATGAAGGGGTCGGATTGGTGTAGATGAGTTGGTGCCGCTGAGGAGGGATTCCATATGTTCCACCACAATCTCCACTTTGTAGCGCTCGCTCTCGTCTGGAAACCGGCTTCGCATGGCGTTCAGGGAATCCATAGGCAGAGGTTCCAGTGCGCCAAGTATTTGCCCCATCACGGAACGAAACTTCGTTAGTGCTTCCTCATACTCTTCACCATCAAACTTATCTCTTCGCATGATATCTGTCAAGATAAGCTGATATAGGCCATATAATAGGTTTTTGCGCTTCATAGGATCGTGGTCCACGACAGCGTTGAAGCGAGAAATTGGATGTATGCCAACAGGGGTTTTCTTGATGTGTTCGCAGGCAAGACGGGCCCATTCAAAAAGCCCGTCCGCTTTCTTAGCGAGAGCTGCAAACACGCTATCCCCCAAATCCGTGACTCCCTCCAGCTTCTTCGATATGTAAGCGTGAATGTCCAGTTCTGCGATATTTAGTGGGATTTTGTCCATGGACATCGGTCGAATATGCTGAGCATGACGAAGCTCATCATTGATGTCGCGAATGGGGCGAGACGTGACGATGATCCGGAAGTTGGCTGGGAGTTCGGTGATTCGTTGCGCACCTAGCTTTCCGGCAAGAATTTGGAGAATGCGAAGCCGTGTCTCGTCTCCGCCGCTCTCGTCCAGTGCGTCTATCACAATGACAACAGGTCTTACGATTGATCCTGAGGGCTTCTCAAGTGGTTTCATCAGAAGCTTGTCCCACTGCTGAACGATGTCCGCTGTAGTCTTCAGCGAACTCGCATCCTTAACCGCCTCTGCCAGTGCTCGTCTCATCTCCGGATCACGGTCCGCCAGGTCGCGCGCGATGGTAGAAAAAATCTTTTCATGACGACGCTCGGCGTCTCGCTGATGATCGAAGCAGTAACACGAACCAAGCCCTCCCACATCGTTGAACCAGCTGGCAATAGTATGCGCGATGGCCGACTTGCCCTTGCCTGCAGGGCCAGATAGCCAGAGCACACGCTGGATGTCGTCTCCAGTCCTGTTGACCCAGTCCGTGATCTCCGACAAGATTTCCGTACGCGTCCCGGGGAGGCATTGCTTCCCAGTATCTAGTCCCGCGCCTTCTGCATACGTCATGCCGCTGAGGTCCAGTGTATCGCCTGAAGACGTATGAATAGATGTCGAGTTGGAAGCACGTACAATCCTTACATGTACGGCGGACAAATATCTCTACATCGCGAGTTACTTGGTCCCGAAAGCTTTGCATGAGCGCGTCCAACACGTCGATGTACTGCTGAGTCATGCTTTCTGCTTCCGAGATGACGTTTTTCCCGAGTCTCTTCCCTATAACAGTAGTAGAGGATAGATGATGAATGAGCGAGCGAGCAAAGCACGATGATTCATGGATTCCTCACAGAAGTTTTTTGTCACAGAGTAATCCTTGATGAATTGGGTGCACTCAAGAGTCTGCTGAACTATTCGTCCTACGATCCTCTGCATCGACGGAATTCCGCCAGGAGTCTCATCTTGCATCATGAAATCGTACACTTGACCCAACTTCTCGAGAAGTCGGAGTATCCCTTGGTCACGATCTGTTTGAGCGAGAATTATCTGCATAGATAGCGGCTGAGCATGAGATAAGACCCAGAGTGAAACAATGCGTACTTTGGATGCAGAAGACAGTAGGCCCAGTGTCATCTTTACGTAAGGGTGCACCTATGAAAAGGGATCAGTTCGGTTCCAACCAAGAGAAACGGGCCCATACATCCGCGAGCTTCCCGATAACGCTGTCAAATATTCTGAGAGGCTGAAGGTATGTGTCCCCGAATTTACATGCATCCGCGAGATCCGCTGGTGCATTTTGTGCGGCGGAAAATCCAGACGTCACACGTCCTGAAAGTGTATTCATTCCTTTGGCAGCCTCGTTGGCCTCTCGAAGTGCTGATTGGGGATCGGTGCCTTGTTTTTCATCGAGGGAGCATCCTGAATCCGGTAAACAACAGAATTTACGAAGAGTGCATAAACCGGAAGGTAACTTACCTCCATGTGTGGAATTGATGAGACACCTTCACAGTCGACGTTTGGGAGAACAGGGTCACGGTTGCGTGAATCATTCGAGTCCGAGCGCTTGTGCACGATATCAGCCTGATCCCAATAAATTCAGCATCGATGTCGACTCACAAAACATGCATCTTTGAGATCCGTTGGGGTATTTTGTGCAGTAGACACTCCAGGTATCACAGGTCCCGGTACATTCATGCCTTTGGCAGCCTCGTTGGCTTCTCGAGGTGCTAATGGGGGGTCGGCGCCTTGTTCTGCACCAGGGGGAGTATCCTTAACCTGCGTGACCAACAGAATTTACGGAGAGTGCATGAACTGAAAGACGGCCTACCTCGATATTCGGAATCGATGAGACAATTTCACGATTGACAATCGGGGAAACAGGGTCGCGGCTGCGTGAATTCCTCAAGTTCGAGCGCTTGTGTACAATATCAGTTTATCACAGTGCACTCACTATTGATTTCGACTCACAGAAATTCTTTTTATTGCACCATTCATGACCTTCCCTAGAAGCCGACATATTTTGCCACGGGGTCGGCCCTAGACAAGGGATGCATCGACAAGAGTCAGCGTTTCGAGTGCAACTTGATGAACATCAGCCACGTACCGGGCGTTCCGTAGCGTTTGGTTCGTTAGGTGTCTCGATGTGTGGAGAAGGACCTGACCTTGAGTTCCCCAATTGGTTTTGGTTGTTCATGCTAAATAGTTGAGTTCGATGATCAGTCTGTACAAAGTAGAGCCTGAGTGCGACAAGGAATTGAAAGGGTCGGCGACCTCATGCCATTTAAATACACAGCAATACCCTTGACCGCGCGCAAGCCTCATGGCAATATTTACTGCTGTATAGGCTTCGAGCACCAGGGAACCCCGGGAGAGATTTGTCGTAGTAGTCACTGGCACGGAAAGTCGACTTATGGATTGTGCTTGAGGTCGAGCACTGAGTCAGTTTGAATGAGCTGTGGACGCACACGCGACTGATGGGCCGCATAATACACACAATTACACTAAGATCATTCTTGAATGCGGGTTGTTGGAGAACTGTTATAGTTGTATCGACAAACTGGTTGCAGAGTATTCCAGATCGTGATCGAGTCGGATCGCAGCTTGCCGCTTGGGCTTGAATTTCGAATTTGGTGCTCACACGCAATGCAAACATTGACAAAAACCAATACTACTAGCGAATAGGCACTTCTTCGCTTCCATCTGTTGACCTGATGCATCATGCCGTGGGCTTGGCGCGCTTATAACGTATCTTTGACCACCGACCATGACGCTGACCAGTCTTCCACACGATGTTTTGTACCGTGTCCTGTCCTTTCTTTCCGTCCGCGAAATCATCTGCCTTCGACTGGTGAGAAACTACTGCTCATCGTTTGCGGATTATATACCTTCATATTGATTCATACTGAATGTGTTTGTAATGATTGATATAGGCGTGCAAAGACCTTCGCGACTTGACATTCCACACAGCCATATGGCACGATGCATATACACATGCAAAACTTCCTCGTCCCCTCGGACCGCTCGACTCTCAGTCTCGCGAGTTCTTAGAAACCACCCTCGTCAAAAGCACTCAAGTTGGCGTCAAGTGGAACAAGCAAGCTCTAACGATAACTTCCAAGGCGACTTGGTTTGAGCCCGAATGGTCCGCCTTGCAAGAAGACCATTGGGAAGTGGTGGCTGGCTTGTGGCTTGTCATCCCGCACATTAGCGGCCCCGACATCCTGTGCTACGATCTGGAGCGCGGACTGCGCCACGTCATATATCATGCTGAAGGCGCTCAGATACTGTCCTTCAAAAGTGCGACTTCTGAGGCAGCGGACGGAGGATGTATCATGCACGCCATCGTCATGGAAAGCGCTCGCAACAGCGTGTCGTTCTCACAGTTAGTTGCTCCTAACCATCGCATTTATACACTGAACGATTTTGTGATAGTAAGCTGCTCTCCATTCGTTTCTCTTCTGACGGTCCTTTGTTGGAATTCTCCATGGTGATTCCTGGCGATGTGATCGGGATGGGAATGTCGCAGCTATCTGCTGGGAAGCGATTGCTGTGCATGAGCGATCATTTGACTGGTACTTTAAATTTGGCGGTGGATACTCGCACCCGCGTCCTGTACCGCTTTCCGCTACCAAGCTCTATCATCGTACGTATAAAATACTTGGACGTCGTACGCGTCTCTCATCATGAAATTAGGACCCCAAATTCGACGTCACTTGCGCGCAGGAGACATACCTGAAGCGTCTCATAGCTACCGAAACCCACATTCTCGCAATGTTTACCCCTCTCACTATGGTCAGCCAACTCGACGAGGGAGGAAACTGCCGTGTGATCATCCAGGCATTCGCTCTCCCATCGGCGGGAATTACCGGCGCATCCCCACCTACTCTTGAACTCACTCACGAAGGACATTGCTATCTCGATATCGAACGTGTCTCGCTCTTATGCGACTCTATGACCAGCGCTGTCACAGGGCAAACCCAAATCAAATTCCTCACCCATTGCATGAGACTTAATTTGACGAAGTACTTTGCTCACCGAGTAACTTTATCCCCTCCTCTGCCAGGGCAGAAACTGGGGAATATATCTTTCTCCACCGACCAGCTTTTCTCTGTTCCAGGTTATGCTAACACTATGAAGTTTACCACTTCTTTTGACGGGCATGCACGTGGTATCTGCGTACTTCATAACGAAAGGGATGGAACAGAATTCTACGGATTTACGATCGACGCTAGCGGTATGGATAAGCCCTGTTCGGGTATTGTTGGGCCAGGGGTCGATATTAAAGAGGTTGAAGCGACAGAGTCGTTTCCCTCGTCTTTGAGAATGACGTGGAATGTCAAATTGGCATTCGACGGCTATTTGGGTAGAATCTGTTACAGGAAGCGGGGTCAAGCGGGAAGAAATGTACTCGCTGTAGTAGATTTGGCGTAGGGATCATCCGACAACTCGTAGATGTGCAGTGGAGTGAATGTACTAATTGAATATTTAATGTTCTGAAGGATATACTGTGATGTACCGTATGCGCCTTGAAGCTTGAATGTTGCTTAATGATAACCGGTAAATACTAGATCATAGCTCGGCGACAATGCACCGGTGAAGGAAAACTCGCCGGACATATGCCATATCCCAGATACAGGTGGTTCATACCATAGAATGATGTACATGTCGTGGTCAAATAAAACCTTCCCAGTCACCCAGCGCGCCATCACATAAGCACGGGCGTTCACAACGCTATCATACTCAAACCTTTCCGGCGGCAGCAGCGTTCTTTTTCTGTTCCTTCAGCTTCTCAATCCGCTGCAATAAGTCAATAAGCGTAGGCCGCAACACCTCCAAACAAAGAGACAAAACACTCACCAACCGTCTCTCCTCCTTCCTCCTGGCCATCTCAGCTGCCTTCTCCTCCTTAGACATCCCAGCCATACTAGTCGGCGGCGTGTTGTCGGCAGTATTTGGGAGAGGTCGAGGGGATGATATGGGTGTTGATCGAGTGCTTGAAGCGGGTGAGAACGCTGGCGCGAGAGGGGAAGATACGATGGATCTGCGGGGTTGTGGTGAGAGCGTGCGTGAGATTTGGGAGGGACGTGATGTAGACGAGCGACTTGTAGGTCGAGACGATGATGCCATTGCGCCCCATTCGTCTGGAACTGTATCAGATAAATCAGCAGGGACATTATGGAGAAGGAAGCAATACATACTTGGAGAACTGGGCCGCAGCGATATACCGAATCCTAGACCATCGGTTGTACTTGCTAGTTTTGATTCTACAGCAGGTGGAGCACTCTCGAACGCGCCTACAAAGAAAAATGACCTCAGTTTGGATCCAGTGATATCTTGAAAGGTCAAAGGACGCACTCCAATCTCCTTCATCAGCATTGATATCGATCAAATCGTCGTTCCACAAACGACTACTGCCCTGCCCTGCCTCGTTGGCAACCTCGTCAGCGAGCGTAGAAGTTGGGGCTTTATTCCCGCCCAGTTGTAGACCTTTACTTCTTACTGGATTTGCGGAGGGAGAAACAGGTGTCACAGGCAAAGGACTGGCGCTACCATTGATGGTTGGTGTTAATGTTGATCCTTCGATGGTACTTGATATCGTGGTTTGCATGTCAGCAGGGGCAAGCTGAGCGATAGATCTTTGTAAGCCATCAATATCAAGAAAATCAAATCAAACGTGCCTTTTTGCCAAGGGACGATACAGCCCACCCTGTGAGAGCGGCTGCAGCGCCTGTCGCTGAGTTTACAAGGCCAGCCTGTGTGTATGCACCTGGAAGCCTCACGGCTAGATCATCCCCGCCATCTTCTGTGGATGCTGTCTCTGGCTGTGAAAAAGGGGTATAAGCAATACAAACTGGGTTGTATACTACAGACGTACCATAGTCGAAGCGTGAGCTTCTAAACGCTTGACAAAAAGCTCGACAGCTTTGAATGCCTGATCACGAACCAGTCTGTACATATTCAGCCATCAGCATGCATCAAGGTAGTAGAACGAGAGCTGTAGACTCACTTTTCTTTATCCAGCGTAGCGCCTAGGATAGCTGGAACGACTTTACTGGCCACATCCTCAATCTCGAAGCACTCCGCGGTTGCCATAAATGCCATGACGCCTGCCACGCGAGCGTGGACGAATGAATCCCTCAGCGCCATGCTAAATGCAGGAACAAGAACTTTTCGCTTGGTATTATATCCTAGCGAAGGGCCTAGCCGGCCGATAAGAATACATGTATTGGTCCGGATGGAAGCTTCTGGGTCCGATTGGAGGCGGGCGAGATGGCGGAGGAGGTCGTTGTTGAGTATACGGTCGGATAACTTGAGAAATCATCATTAGCGGCATTGGTCGCACCTTCAACGTCAACATACCTTGGGGGAAAGTAGAACGATAGCGCGGACAGTAGCTTCTCGAATGATTGCAACAGTGTCAGTGAATCCAGTTTGCTGCGCAGATGAAGATGAAATGAATTGCCGTGTAAGAATAGATGGAACATGAATATTATTCATACCAGGTTTGGCCAAATTTTATCAACGACTGTTTTCTTATCCAGTTTCTCGACGAACTCGGGGAGACTATCGAGAAGCGCAATGCGTGTGCCACGGTCGGCACTCGCAAAGAGTTTGACGAGGGGTGCCACAACGACTGAGCCATAGTCATCCGGTGCAACGTTCTTTCCGAATTGGAGGACGAGAGGGACGATGGTTGCTGCAGAGGCACCACCGAACTCAAGCGCAGAGGCAAGGCATGGCAGAATACGATAAGAGACGAATTCGGGGGGAAATGAAGATGCAGATTCCTTTAGCGTGCTAGTCCAAGCCACTGAGTAAATGGTGGGCGTCTGCGAAGCAACACATACCGTAGTAAAGATGCCTTATCAGATTCACTACTCAGGGTGAATCCGTCCAGTCCAGCGCAGACCTTGACAAGCCGGTTATGTACGAAAAATCCATGTCCTTCTCCACCCGACTCTGCCATACCAATGTCTAGTAGGTTTTTGGGCGACATCCGTGATTTTGCATTCGGGTTAAGGAGTTTTTTAAAGGAGGGAAAGACGGACAGGGGTATGGCACCTCTGGAAGAAACTTGAGGCGGTGGGTGAGGAGGCTGAGCAGTTGGTGATGGAGGGTGAGTGGGATTGAAGACAGCGTGTAGAAGTAGACCGAGAGCATATCCGTCCGCAGCTGATACTGGTACGCTGTCCATTCATTAGAAAGGTGGCTGCATGATGTTATGAGTTGTCGGAAACTGAAAACTCACTCTTTGAGGGCAGACCAACCCTCTTTCTTGACTTCCGGGGGCGCGCATGCCATTGCGTCTGGCATGAGGCCGCCCATGGTCTGTAAAGGAATGTTTATGGGGAGACGCACGAGACACTTAGGAAAAACACTCACATATATGACAGAAAGATCATCTTTTGGATTGCTCAACACCTCGAAGCCTCCCAACTTCCACTCTCCTGAAGGAGTAATAAATATAGCATTTGGACGAACGTTTCCGTGGGTTGAGGAAGCGGAATCGTTGAGAAAAGCAAGAGCAACCTGGCTCAGAATGTCAGTGATTAAGGCCTGAATGCAGACGAGAAGAACAATTCTAACTGAAATTCGATGTAGCCCCCAAATCAGCCAGTCCTCTCGCTCGCGTGGGGCATTGGAGGATGATTGGGATAGCGCGAGAGGTAGAGGGCGAACCCTTTCAGTCATGATACAAATGGCTGAGTCGGATTCTACGACATCGATGTATCTAAGTACGTCTGGATGTCGTATGGTGCGTAGCTTGCGGAGGGAGTTGCGCGCGAGGGGTATTGTGGACTTGTTCAGAGGGTGGGTTAGATCATACTCGAAAACCGAGACCAGACTACCATCTTCCTGCCTTGTAGATTAGCCTGGACACAACTTGGACCTGTGATGAGAATTGCAAACCTACCCGTTTGGTAGCGTCGTACAAGGTCCAGAAAGTCTCGCAGGAGTAAACTTTGGCACCTAGTGAGAACGGTAGACTCAGCCCTGATTTCTGGACTAGAGTCGACACCGCAGCGGAGCCGAAGCTGCGAAGATAGTCCATAAAACCCTCAAGTTATACGGAATAGTCGAGTGGAAGTGATCACGAAAAGAACGAGTCTGCCGCAACGCAGACAGCAGTAAGTACTGCCACCGGTGCAAACATTCATTTTGACACGTATGATACACGATTATTCCTCGGTGGAAGTCCAAACGCCGCATACTTTGAATTGATAGTAATGCTACGAGTACTAGTACAGGAAACGACGTATATGATGTCTGTTCTGTAAGTGTAACGTCCGCTTCACAGATTCAGGTTGCCCATGAAAGTCTAATACGCTGTTACCAACTTACCATGCTCGAAACCGCCATGTTGTATCCACCCTTGCTGACACGTGCCCTTGTGGTGTAGAGGTTTCATCTGCACTGCAAATAAAGAGCAGAATCCATTGGCAAAATGGAAGGTCGTTATCGACTGCATTGTGGTCGTCGCAGATGTAGATGGGCGGGGCCCGATGATTCTGGGAAAGGGCAGGGTAGAGATGCGACATGGCATCAAGGATATGTATATCGGAGTGGACGCAGTAATATGCAGTTGGGTTTACTTCGACGCATCAGCTTGGAGCTCGTCAAGCGGAACACGAACAAGCCGTTCTCCGGTAAGTGGCACTGTGGCGTCACCGGGGTCTGACAAGTGCTGTTCCCGGCTGTTCACTGCAGAATAATCAGATCACAAGCTAGTGTGGTCGTAACTTTACTCACAGAACAAACTCAAACTCTGGAACATGAGAGGCCATTGTTCGAGCACCTGACCATGTACTGTTCGAGAAAATTAATGATGGAAAAGGATCAGGATGAGAAGCAAAAACCTTGGCCAGCATCAGCCATAACTTCGCAATCATCTGCAAGACCCTCGATGCGTTTAAGGAACAGAGCGCTAGCGCGTTCAAGTGCAGCAACGGCCTCAAACTCTTTCTTTTTCTCCAGTAAGCGTGATGTTGCTGTTGCATTATTGGCCTGCGATGCTAGGGATGCGGCATGTGAAATGCGACTCGGAGCAACAGACTGACGCATGATTTTTATTTGCAAAGGAAGTGATTGTTGAGGACGATGAGCTTATAGCTTTCGTCGTCGTAGGTAACGACGTTGAGACATTTTACAAGTCCGACGCAGCTTACCGACGAAATTAGACGTAAACATACTCGGACACTTTAACATGGCATGGGTACTAGTAACTAATCATCACGATTAATTAGACCTGAGACACTTTGTACATGCGTCGATCAGCGGATAATGACGATGGCATCATGATGTACACGAACAGAGTGTCTTGTTTACGTTAATCCGTTGATTCGGCCTAAACTTCAAATTGTGAAGCTTGACTGTCCTCTGCATTATCAGACACTTTTCAAATATCACGCTAATTCGTCATTCAGGTTGCTGTGATGAAGGCCAACTAGAATCCCTTTGTTTCTGTCGTCGCGCAAAATTTGATCTGGTTAATCGCGTTGGGTCTGTCGTTGTTCCGATGACTTCTTGTCTATTCCTTTGTTGTGTTTAGGTCATCTCTTATGGTCTCTAAAGCTTGCTTCACCGACCTGCTCTGCAGGTACAACTCCCTGTATTTCTGGTGGCCCTGCTTGGGGTTCCGTTGCTCTTCCGGGATACTGCAACATCATACAATGACGAGACGTCTGCTTGCTGCGCCTTGTTCATGAGGACTAAGATCATGGTGGTATGCTTGATCGGGGTCCGTGACGCGCTCTTCAATCAACAAGGTGCCTCCTCCAAGTTAATGTCAGCCACCGAATGTTTGTTGGCGCCTGAAGTAACACATCGGCGCTGCTTTTGCGTTGGGTGTGGGCAGTTATTCAAACGACGCAGAGCTCACTGTTCCCAACTACTTCTCGTATCCTGCTTCGCTCAAACTTATCCACCAGTAGCAGCTATTTTCAATGAGCGAAGACAACCAATCGAGGGATTCGAAACCAGTTTATTTTACAGAAGCCAGCAAATATAGCGAGGCAATCGCTGGTGGAAGCTCGGTAAGTTGTTCATGAGGATCACTCAAAATTCTGGCGGATGCTTCATCCAGGGCCGACCCCATGATAGAATTCTTCGGATTCTGGGGAAGGTTGAGAATAGTGTGACTGTGAATACTTTGGTGAGTCGACGAAGATGCGTGATTAGTGTTCTGGAATAAGGCTGAGATCGTCTAAAAGCGCTCGAAGGCGTGACCCTCTTCTCCCGAACGCCGACCATGAAGGTGACTCGTGAGCTCCAGATAACTGGGTGGGTCAGGTGTCGAAAATCGTGCTGATCCCGAATCGGCACATTTTGTTGCCAGATAAGCTACAGAGCGTATGAATCCACCCTGTGACATCTGTTGTATCCACAGCCCGAGATGCACTAGCGAATCTTGAGCCTGCATGTAATTTCCAGGACACTCACAATGGACCCCTCAGGATAATCATCGACTCTGTTGTTATGAAGATTCCGGATGAATGAGCCCTTCCTCTCGACAGAGAACGTGTCGAGCTTGATCTGATCCGTATGACACATGAATAACACTGGCGGGATTGCCGAGATGAGTAAGTTCCTGGCCTTCTCTATCACTCGCATTTAATCAATACGACACATGTAAACCTGTCAAAGCTATCCCTAGGTATTGTCGTACTTTAGTTCACGCATGCAAGCTTCTAATTGACACAAGTCACATAGTACGTACATGAGCATTTCCAACAAACAACTGTGCAGACTCAAGCCTGATGCGGACGCCCGACACTCTTGGCATCGTTGTCACCAGGTTTCTGTCTGTAGAAAATGTCCGTGTATCATGCTGAGGGCACGGGTGGATTGCCAATTGTATCATCTTGTTATTACCTCACCCTCAAATCAAATTCAGCCTTTTGATACTCCGACAAGCTAAGCTCTTGGATCCAGAGCTCACACTGTATACATACTGCTTCAACCATGCTACATACGTGATCATCATCACGCGTTTAACTACCATGTTAAATAAACACCCATGCATCCACATGGGAGGCCTCGCTTTCTTCCCACCACTGTTTTATTTCTTGACCAACTTTTTCACTTATTGGATGCATGGCAAACAGGCGCTCGTCGAAGTAAAACGAACGTGTTCGGTGCCGTGTCCAATTACTTTTCTTGTTGTGAAGCGGATGTAATACGCATTTATTTCTAGTAAACAAGGTTCGAATGTTGAGTACTAGTTTTAGCCGCCTCTCAGGTAAGTTATATTTTTGTCCAGAAGCTCGTGATTATGCACCAGTCACTGATCTGCTGAGCGAGCAGCGTGCGCTAATCGCAGAGAGGGCCGTGTTTCTCTCATTTTAGGGAGGTTCGCAGCAAGTCTCAGAGATTGACTACCCAGGGCTTTGGTCATACCATTCAACATCGCACAAGTGCTCCTTCAGAACATTGGTAGCGTTGAGTACGGCGAAGGTGAACTGGTGAGAACGTGCTGGTTCGCCATTGGTTCGGGCTCTGAACTACAAAGGGCCTCACGAGCCCAAGACGCTCCGAGTCTTTAATTTGGAGGTGCTAGTCTCACACGTAATACGCAGCAATAGCCCGGAGGTTCACCGAAACGTGTATTCTGCGTCCTGATAATTTAAAAGGCGTCGTATGCAACTCTTTACTCGAGGTATCGAATCTGGCTCAAACGACAAAAACTAGCATTCCCTAGTCGCGTATCCAACCATGCTGCGAAATCGCTTTGCTATCTTGCTTGCCCTTTTATCATGGCTAAACACATTCGCCATGGCTCAGACCGTGGCATCTCAGGCGTACACACCTATTACTGGGCGATGTCCTGCAGGCTTTAACCTGGTGCGGATGGCTGGTACTCCTGGGAATCAGACCCTCAGTTCATCTGAAGCTTGCTACGTTCAAAATCGCAAGGCCAATGTCCTTCCGCAGGCCTGGAAAACTTACCTATCAAATGTCTTATCTACCAATCCTTTTCTCCCTGATTACGTCTCCAGAATTCTGTCGGGCGCTAGTTCCGAGATTCCAACTCTAGGCATTGCAACGAGTGGAGGAGGGTACAGGGCTGCAATCTTTGGTGCAGGAGTGTTGAACGCACTGGATGCGCGGAATTCATCTTCCGACGCCGCTGGAACAGGCGGGTTGCTCCAGGCAGCAACCTATCTATCAGGATTGTCAGGCGGATCGTGGTTCATCACATCCCTTACTCAAGCCAATTTCCCTACCATGCAAGAACTCATCTTTGGACCTGCTAGTCCCACAGTGTCCAACAGTTCGTGGGGAGGATGGAACGCTGACTATGATATTATAACGCCAAGCACGAACTCTGTCACAGATACGCAATATTATACGAACCTTGCAGATGAGTTGCTCGGAAAGTACGACGCTGGTTATGTAGTGACATTTGCGGACTATTGGGGGCGTATGCTGGCCAGACATTTCACCAATGGTACCTTCTCATCTAATATCTTTAACGAGTCGTACACCCATGGAGCTGGTATATTATGGTCTGCTGTTGCAAACACGTGAGTCCGCTCCCATTCTGGCGAGTTCGTTGGCTGATCTTGGTTAAAGGACCTCGTTCGCATCCTATTCAATACCATTCCCAATTGTGACCGCAGACCTTCAAGCTCCGGGTCAGAACTCATCGGAGATAATTGCTGAAGACTACATCCCCTTAACTAATCCCATAATTGAGTTCAATGTCTGTGAGTAAAAAGTCACAGTTCTTTGTTCCTGGGCCCTGAACGTATCTGAATAGTTGAAACGGGTTCTTTTGACCCGCAGCTTTCTGCATTCGTGCCAACCAAATATTTGGGAACGACAAATAACAGTATCTGTGTCACCAACTATGATCAATCTGCGTTTATTGCTGGGTCATCTTCTGAGCTATTCAATGAGGCCAATTTCACTGTGAGTTCCGTTGTGTTCTCTTATCGTTCATGCACGTCTCAACTAGCTGGCAGAATACACTCAATTCGGAGCTTGGGCCCTTTTTAGCTCTTATGGCGGATCTTATGCCTGAACCCCAGGTTGAATACGACGTTGCTTCTTGGCCAAATTCATTCTATGGTGTAGCACCGGACACCTTTATTGATTCGACGCAAACGAACCTGAATATGGTGGACGGTGGTGAAGATGGTGAAGTTATCCCGCTGCAACCCCTCCTGGTGAAGGCACGTGGAGTCGATGTCATTTTCGCTATTGATGCAGTAAGTAGTCTTTTTAAAAACATGGCGATCTTCAATTGATCTTCAATTCAGACCGATGATATTAACGACTTCGCGGATGGCAGCTCTTTGATTGTGAGCATATGCGATTATCGAATAACTTTCGCATCTGAATCCTTGCTAGGCCACACAAAATCGTACTTCACTTTATCCTTCTGCTTACTCATTCCCCCCTGTTCCCACCTCTATGGGAGAATACACCGCACAAAACCTGACTACGCGCCCGACTTTTTTGGATGCAACACGACCAGTTTGAACGCAAGCACCCCGCTTCTCATATACCTTGCTAATGGGGGTCCACCCGACGGCGAAGCTCCCGTCACCAACACCTCGACGAGTCAAACTTCCTATTCGTCATCGGAGATCCAGGCAATGCTTAGCCAGACCTTTGTCATCACGACCAAGGGGTATCCAGACAATGGAGCAATGAAGGATCCGGATTGGCCGTCATGTCTCGCATGCGCTGTCGTCGACCGTGCAAGGGAGCGAGCAGGAGTGGCAAGAAGTGGCATTTGCTCTACCTGCATGGACAGGTACTGCTGGGATGGAGACACGCTCACAACTACTGCATCCTAGAGCGGTGTCATCGTATAGGCTACGCATTCGGACAGCTTAGCACTTTCGAGGTGACTTCGGCTATTGTGTCATGCTGATGATGTGAAATCAATTTGTGCAGGCGGACACAGTCTGAGTTTTCATTGTCAGGACTGATTTATTGACAATGAATGCTTTTGGTTACTGTTAGCTGTTAACGAAATGGACGCGATTATTGGCATGACGTTTGCTTTTGCTGGTTTGGGGGATACGGCGGTGTCGGGCCCTACTGATCATTTTTGATTCAGCGATGGCGGATCCACGTCACAGGCGTCAGATACGATGACCACTAGCAAGAATTTCAAACGTACGGCTACTAACTAGACCTGCGGTGTCGATGCTGACAGGAGCACGAAGCCGAGCTGTCATTGTTAGGCAAGAATGGGTAGAACCTTACATTCATGCAGACGAATTTGTGATCCTCCAATCCACTGAAAGGCCTCCTGTCCTCGGTTGTCATTATAAGTTGAACTGCTTGTACTCTCTTGAGCGCATATGATCCGGGGTTGCGGCCTTCGCCAAGCTCCAGACGGAAAAGGTAACCACGTGTTGTTTAGAAACTCCGCGAGCCGTCGATGGATGGCAAAGTTGGGTACTGAGTGTTGCGTATCGGCCTCACCCCGCTCGTCCTCGTGCTGCTTTCTCTTCCAACCTCTCGTTATATGGCACAAGCGATGCTTCCTGTACTAAGGACGATGCAAATTTCCCCGGATGGATAGATTGACTTAGATGAATCCCAGAATTAAAACCAGTTGTCCTCGGAATCAGTCCTCATGGCAAACGAATCGCTGACGTTTAACGGCGTGGTCTGGTTTACTGGTCCGATACGGTGTCGTCTGCGTTCTACTGTTGCCTTTGATACGTGATGTCATCCTGTTGATGACGGATACTAGCTTTCTGTTCTGCCAACCTGATCATTTGATCTGTTCAAATCATTGTAGTGGCGCCTGCTATGCCAATAGCCCGGAACATGATGCAATGCATAGCAGCCTACTCTTCAAGGCGATTCTATCACTTGCTAGAGAAGTTTCCATTTACTGCGATCGTCAAGTCCTTCCACAGTCCTCGTTTCTTGTCGAGTTATGAGGTCTTCCATATCGTTGGTCTTGGCTGTATGTACTGGCACGTATTATCATCTTGAATTTGTTCCCAGAGCGACTGTTACTAATGAAAATTCCGTCTCGTAGCCAAAGCGAGTGTCACGGAGGCGAGGGGGCCAGAAGAGGAATATAGTATCCCGGAAGTAGATTACTTGCGAGTCCATTTTGGGATGGAGGAATTGACGTCCAACCGCCATCGGCGACATTCTATTGACCAAGTGTGACCGCGATTTGGATATGTTTTAGTCACACTTTATGGATGGTATATATACCAGCTACATTCTGAATTCCTCATAGGCCTTCTCTCTTTTCGTTTCCCCTCTATCACTTGTGTCCGCCGACGACGCAGGCCTCTATTTTGTTGTCTTTGTTGGATTTCCCATTTGCTACACCCACCATGGACTTCACCGCTACCGCTGCGTTTCCCATCTCAGTTTCTTGGATAACCTACAACATCGCTCTCGCCGCTCTTTCTCTTTCTCTGGTTTACCTTGTCTCTCGCGCTATATACGACCTCTTTCTTTCCCCGCTCAGCTCGATACCCGGTCCTTGGTTTGCCGCCGTCTCTAACTTTTGGATTACAACACACGTCTTGCGCCTCCAACAATGCAAGACCAATCACCGCCTTTTCGAGAAATATGGTCCTGTCGTTCGAATCGGTCCAAACAAGGTCATCTTCAAAGACCTGACATCCATGAGAAGCGTCTACTCCGTCTACAAATTCGATAAAAGCACCTTCTATAAGAGCCTTTTAACGTGCGTTTGTCTTGTATTTGACACGATTTTAGCTCACGAGTCCATTTAGCAATGAGAATGATCATGCGTGAGTATACAGTGCAATCCGCTGAATGCGCATATATGCTGATTTTCTGACTAGTATGACAACATTGGACCATGCGGGACATGTCACAAGACGAAAGGGCTATGCTCCTCACTATGCCCCGGTCAATCTCGCTCTTTTTCAGCCCGAGGCGCATGATTATACCCTCGAGCTTATTTCGGTATGCCCCTGGAAATGAGCATGACGTTTCCCTTTTAATGCGCCTATCCCAGGTTCTAGAACATATCGGAGGCAAACATTCTCTAGATTGTCTTGCATTGTTCCGCCATTATATGGTTGACGTTATTATTGCGTCTTCCCATGGCTACCGACAGGGTGCTCTCAGTAAATGGATTGCGGGTGTGGAGGATTCTATGGCCACTGCGATTGCGGATTTCCCAAAGCGAGGCATTATCGTAAGGCGATCGACCTTGCATCAAAATTAGACTGACAGGGGTTGCAGAGAAGCGTGGTACCCCCTTGGGTGTGGGATATGATCTGCCGTATCCCCAACAACCGGTGGCGCCAGATGTGCGATTCTGATAAGATTATGGGCGAGGTTGTTCCCTCTCTGTACCTTCAATGCGGTCAATGAAGCTGATTCTCGTCTCTTCTCAAGTTCGTTGGTGCACGCGTATACGAGATGCGAGCAGAGTTAAATGCAGGAAAACTTGGTGAATCTGAGAAGATTCCGATGTTACGACGCCTTCTCCAGCACAAGTATTCTTCTGAACAGGCCATGCCCGACCACGATATCATTTCAGAAATGATGGGACATATGTATGCGTTTATCTCTCATTTGACTGTCTATAGCGCGAGCTAAATTGATACCCCTAGGATCGCAGGGTCTGATACTACATCAAACTCGTTGTCCTACTTCTTTTGGGAGCTTAGCCGCAGGCAAGATATTATGATGAAGCTTCAGGCCGAACTGGACCAAGCGATGCCTGATCCGCATGCTATTCCTGATATCACTCTCTTGCAGAAGCTTCCTTACCTGAACGCTTTCGTGAAAGAAGGTCAGGCTGCGCTTCGCTTTAATTTACATCTTCCTCATTACACATGTCATAGGTCTTCGGTTGTACAGCGCCGCACCAAGTATTCTCGAACGCGTCGTTCCATCTTCTACATCCAAAAATGGCGCCATTAACGAAGCTTTTGATCTTATGGGCTACGCACTTCCTCCTGGTACCATCGTTGCCACCCAAGGCTGGTCTATGCACCGCGATGCATCTATCTTCCCTTCTCCGAATACCTTCCTTCCTGAGCGCTGGCTCGAAAGACCTGGGAACGCTGAACATCTTTTCAAGATGGCACAATTCCTCATGCCATTCGGTACAGGCTCGCGTGTCTGCGGAGGCCAGAATTTGGCGCAGATGATGTTGAGGATCGCGGTGGCTACTGTGGCGAGGAACTTTGACGTTGTGGCTCCTCCTGAGACCAACGAGCGAAGTATGGAAATCAAGGACTCCTTTGTAATTAACTATCTTTGTGATCACTGTCCGAGGACTTGACTCAAGTGCCTTTTTTTGCAGGTTATCTTTCCTGCTTCGATGGAATGCAAACTGACATTCGTCCCACGAGCTCACTGAGCTCTCCGGCGATTCATCTACCATCACTACGACCCACCACGAGCGTACACGCCTCATAATTTCTCCCCATTCTTCTCCTATTCCTACATTAGTCAATAGAGCTCTTATAATCGACTAATATTCCTCAACGTGGGCTGGCTACCCTGCGAAACCCCCGTCGAACCTGCTTTCGTTGTAGTAGTGTGGATACACTCTTGGTTTTCACGATGCTATGCAATCGTATTACTATGGTATTCGGCTGGCCCCATGTATGTAGCTCAATACCCACTTTGTGTCTCTAGTTTTGGCATCTGATACTAGTGTGGAGTGATGTCTAATCTGACTTTGTTTGTGGAATGGTAACCCCAGACTCTGATGCACTCAACTTCGTGGCCTCGTGGAGCATTCGTCGCTTGACATCAGGAGTAGGTGATGAATATATCATAATTTGGCCACTTGACTTGACTTCATTGTCCAGGTTTAGTGCCCGAAGTCCTGGCCGAATGTTGGGAAAGTGGTCTTTAAACTACCATTCCAGCGCATTCTGTCACTATATCGTCCACTTGGAACCGACTGCCTCGGAGAGGAGCACGTTAATGGTCGTTCCACTCCCGTATCCAACATCGAGCAACATCATAATTAATCCTTGAAGATTCCTTATGCTGCATCAAACGGCTTATTTTCCAAGGCCAAGCCAAGCGTGCAAACTTGTAAAGCAAAAGGTGATTTTACTATATGCGTTGCAATTGGTATCTGAAGCTGTGTTTTCTGTGCCCTCGGGATACTAACCTGACGTGGTGTGTAAGGCTCGAAGAAAAGAATGGTTCACAAAGTCTAAATTTGAGGTTTAAAACACACTACGACTATGATCAACTGTATTTAGGTCAAGTGACGAGACACTAGATATCGGGTAGATGCGAAAATAGAAAGGAGCGGTAGCAGAGTACTCGGCTGATGCAGTGACATATGTCGAGTGGCTTTCAGATGAGCGTAGTTGGGAGTTTAACAGAAATCTCAATGAATCACTACAGCTGACCGCTTAATTTTGCAATCAGTCGTAATGGAACAGGTATCGGACGCCGTCCCGTACGCCGCGGGGCTGTTCGGTAGCGCCATGATCCATCCTTACACTGCTCTATCCTTGAGCGCTTTATATATGCGACACTAGTCTGATTCTGGAGTGCTACTTGAAATCCTGGAATCTGTTCAATTTCACCACTCGACACGCAAGACTACCAAGACGGCACAAGACTCTTTATCGGCGTTATATCAATCCAGGTAGTTCCATTCCATTGGCCTGAAATTCGTCGACTAATACTTACTAGAACCAAGTCAACAGTTCTGAGACGCTTCGCGATGAGTGATACTGGAAAAGATGCAGGACTTCCCGAGGAGGCTCCAGTCGATGACGAAGCTGCATCTAAGGCCTTGCCTAGCAGTGTTTGGAAGAGATTTATTGTTGGGTCCAGCAACGCGCCTGCTGAGAATGAAACAAAGAGGGCAATGCAAAGCAGGCACCTGATGATGATCGGTGAGTGTTCATTCGAAGCGATGGTCAATGATGTCATGCACTAAAAGCCTTTCTGGAATCTACTTAGCAATCGGAGGGACCATTGGGACGGGTATTTTCTTGAGCGCTGGATCTGTGAGTGCTCTGTTCTTATGTGAGCGCGTTCTTTTGTTGCTACTTTGACTCTCTTGCAAAGGCTATCGCTTTGGCCGGGCCAGGGAGTGCTCTGCTCTCGTATGTTGTTGTTGGGATGTTTGTGTACAGCGTCGTGATCGCTTTGTATGTTTTCAACATCACATCATTATGTTCGAACTGAATGAAACAAATTGAAGGGGCGAAATGTCTGCCATGTTCCCCGTATCAGGCGCTTTCTCCGTCTTTGGAAGTAGATTCGTCTCTCCCGCGCTAGGATTTACGTTGGGTACTGTACTTCCACCTTGATGTGTCCTCGTGCTGACCGGAGGATTTCCGCGAACAGGGTGGAATTACTGGTTTCAGTGGTACTTCTGCTTCCAAGATAAATTGCAGGTTCATTGACCATTCTGACGTTATGCATCCATTTTTGTTCAGGAGTCTTTCAATACGTGAGTATCACTTCTGTCCTGTTTCATTGTTTTGAAGAGGTGATTGACTTACTCGTTTGTCGTGGTCGTCAGCCAGCGAGCTGACTGCGGCTGCGATCATCCTACAGGTAAGTTGGTTCATTATTTACTATTTCTCGGAAATTGCTGATAAGACGTTTAATCAGTTTTGGGCGCCGCAAGTCCAAGCCTGGGAATGGGCCCTCGTCATTATTGTGCCTGTTTTCTTACTTCAACTGATTCATGTTCGAGCTTACGGCGCGTAGTTGTTGAGCATGTGTGCTAGTTGTCCTGACGCTGAACTTCAACAGGAGAGTCTGAGTACTGGTTTGCTCTCGTCAAGGTCCTTATGATCATAGTTTTCATCTTTGTCGGGCTCATCTATGACTGGGGTGGAATAAAAGGACATCCTGGACCTGTAAGCAATGCACGGCGTTTGTCAGTAATATGGCTACTGATATCCTCTTGAAGGGTTTGTCGAATTTCCAGAACGGCCAAGCTTTCATCGGTGGCTTTCAAAATTTCGCTCAGACATTCGTTTATGCCTTTTACTCTTTTGGCGGTGTTGAACTGGTGGCAGTTGCCGCGGGAGAGTCCGTCCGACCTCATAAAACTGTCCCTCGCGCTATCAAGGCTACCTTCCTCCGGATAGTCCTTTTCTACATCTTGACCATCCTAACCATTGGACTTTGCATTAATTGGCAAGACCCTACCTTACTCCGTGCAGCAGACGGTGAGTGATGAATCTGGAGCGGAATTTACCGCTCATCTCTTCGATTTGGCATCAGAGTCGGATGTGACAGCCTCTCCACTGACTGTGGTGTTCCAGCGTGCTGGGTTCGGTGCTGCTGAACACGTCGTGAATGCTGTCCTCTTGACTGCAGTTTTATCCGCCACAAATTCGTGTTTCTACGCCAGTTCACGCATGCTTCTCTCATTGGCCAGATCTGGTCAGGCCCCTCGCATCTTTGGCTGGGTAGATGGCCGAGGCGTTCCTGTGCCTGCGCTCGTGTGAGTCTGCATTACCGCTTTATGGCCGTAGACTGCAATGCTGACGTTATTTTTGATGTAGCATGGCGCTTGCAGTATCATTCATAACATTCCTTACGACAATCTGGGGGGAGGGGGTCGTGTTCACTTGGCTGCTCAATCTCACAGGAATATCAGCCTTGCTTGTGTGGTGCTCGATAGGTCTCATTTCTCTGCGTTTTCGTGCAGCATATCGAGCTCAGGGGCGCTCGCTGTTGGATTTACCTTATACTCAGCCTTTATTCCCGTTGTTGCCTGCTGGAGTTGTCATACTAGCCTTGCTGATGTTCATTGCGGAAGGATATTCGGCGGTCAAAGAACAGCCATTGCAAGCCGAGGTATGCGCCACCCTTTGTTGATACGGCCTTCATCTCACCGCATTCACGCCAGAACGTCGTCGCCACATACATCGGTGTTGCCCTTTACGTTGTCCTATACCTCGGGTACGCCATCTACGAGCGATATGTACTTGGAATCCGGCAACATTTCGTGCCATTGCTTGAGGTAGACTTACAAACTGATGCCGTTTGGAAACCTGGAGAAGGTGCGATGATCCGAGATCATGAAGGCAAAGATGAGGAGGAAGCTGCTATCGCGGTAACCCCTGGGTGGCGAACTCGGCTATCTCACGCAGCTACACATATTTATTGACTACCCAATAGAAGCTAGGCTTCATGCCTCTGGAACATCATTACTTCTTATGTCCAAGCAACGTCAGTCGTTCGTGTGTTCGATTGTCTTCAGTACGTTGGAGGCGCCGAAGCTTTCCTTTACAAAGCGAAGCCATCCGCAGGCCATGGCAAAACATCCGCTGTGGGCATCTTGTGGCAAAGCGCCTGAAAAGCGCCATTGGTATGGTCCACCAGGCAGGCTGCCAAAATATATGGGTATAAAAGGCGAACGTTCTCGACGAGCTTCTCCATTCCATCTCACACCGTCGTTTTACACCGTCTTCGCAAGTAAAATGTGTAGAAGTTCATGGTCGGTCACCTTCTGTATCAAGTGCAGAGCCGTGTTCTCAAGGAATAAATACGTCGACGAGGTATGCTCATGGCAGAAGAAAGTCGACAGAGCTCAACAAAAGGGCTCGGTTGATAATGTCGAGGAGTGGAAGGCGATGTGCAAGGCAAATGGAATGGAGGGACCTGGTCCTTCGATTTGTTTGTCTGGTTGTGCATACTGTTGATGTAAGGAGGTTTTAATTTGACTGGTCGACCTCGTACTCATGACCGTTTCACAGATACCGTGTATAGCAGCACTCGTGAAGAAGGGGACAGGTATATAATGGGCGACGATGATATGATTGGTGAAGGCAAATGGAACGGAGGGCCCGGTCCTTCAGTTTGTTTGTCTGGTTGTGCATACTGTTGATGTAAAGAGGTTTAATTTGACTGGTCGACCTCGTGCTCATGACCGCTTCACAAATACCGTGTATAGCAGCACTCGTGAAGAAGGGGACAGGTGTATTTATGGGCGACGATGACATGATTCGTGTTCGAAACTTTACAAATATTCGCATTGTAAACTCAATTGGAAATGCATGTGAGACATAGGCCCAGGAGGCCATGGCCATTGTCCTTTAGTCTCATCGAGATGGGAATGGTTTACATTGCAAGTACAATCCAGCAGCGAACCACTGATGAATAAGCACAATGCGTCGTGCCAGTGTGGACGGTCCATCGGTCAATGCACATTTTCTGCGATGACTCCTACGCACACCTCCAGTGTAGGCCAGTGGGTCTTTTGGCATGCACGCCAGTTCGAGGTATAAGTATAGCACGATCATCACCCCACCACAAACATAGGTGAAAGAACCCTTCAACGCTCACCCAAACACGCCACTATCCTTGCCATGTGCGAAATCATAGAGGCCCAATACGTCTATGTTTGCCCATGCAAGCGCATGGCTGGACCTGTTAAGACTCAGGTCACCAAATGCGAGGCGAGGAGAGGGAAAGAGCGAGTCTGGAAAAACTGGGATGCTGCTGGGCGGCGTGGAAAGGAACCCGCAATAACATGCACGAGCATATCTGTGGAAAGAAAGTTGCCATATCAATGGCCTTGTCGGGATTGTTTTGAACGCTATTTCCGAAGGTAGATGTCGTCACATTCCTCATTATCGATGCTGATATTTCCTCCCAGATGAGCATATTGTTTTGAATGTGACCGGAGCCCGTTCAAATATCACTTGGCATACTCGTACTATCCAGAAATAAAATTTTGAGCTATAGCACTAGAGCAGGACTCGGGGCGAAACTTACACATACTTGAATACATACGATCATTTCACGGGGCCTCGTGGAGCGCCTTTGCAAGCGTTCCCATCATCTTAAGATATGAAGACGCCGACGCTGAGGCACCTTTTCCAATAGCCCCGACAAAATTCACCAACTTCCCTTTTTCGAATCCTAACTGATAGTCTGACGAATACTTGGCAACAGTTGTGTCCTTGATTCCCGTCAGCTTACTCAATTCGTTGCGGAACTTGAGTGATCCCGGCTCATACTTCTTTCCTTTGACAAGAGCCACGTATAGTCCTACGAACGTTTGAGGGCGCCCGTTGGCAACGAGGAGCTCTGGATAAGTGAAGTACCGATACAGTTTGCCGACGAAGACAACTCGTGGATGCGTGGGGCTGGCTTTTGTTTCCGGGTTAGAAAGATCGAGTCCAATACGTGGAGAACGGAACACGGGCGAGGTTGCAAGGCTCGATGCAGGTCGCTTGCGCAAGTACATGTAAACGCTCCTCGGTTGGCTCGGGGCTGAAAGGGCAGCAATGTCCCCTTGCCATTTAACAGACACAAGCTCGCTGATGTTCGAAGCATTGCATGCGCGCAGAATCTCATCGACAAGGAGTGAGGGCCCTGAGATGACCTTTTGGTCGTGAGATCGACGTATGGTGCGTAGAAGAGCGCCACCCCGCAATATTCCCAATGTGGTGCAAGGCTCCGCGCTAGAATACGTTGGCGTGCACACCGGGCCACCAAATGTCAAATCAAGGCCTTTACGTGTACCACCCCGATAACCTCCTGCTACAGTTGCAACAAGATTGGCTTGTGATGAGTTTGAGCGTTTCGGTGCACGATGAAAATACCTGTGAGAGCCGATTTGAACTATTTCTTATACGAAAACTCGAGAGTTAGTTCTCACCACTGCCCGCTGCGCTCTTGCTCTGTACTTCCATGAGTGAATGGGTCCTCATGACAGCCTGACTTCTGGAGGTAAAATTCTAGTTCAAGGATTTCATAGTCCGTCTGAGAGCTGCCATGAATGACTGAAATATAATATTGGGATAATAAAGCGCTTGAAATTGAGTCGAAACGAGCCGATATGTCATCCTGAGAGCATAACGAAGTTAGGTCAAGCAAAGAGTTGATAGTATCTCCGTGGGCGTCGGGCAGTGCTGGACATAAAGCTTGTGAACAAGGAGCTGCAAGCTCGGTATCTTTTTCAACAGCGCTGCTGATTCCAACGGAAGACGAAGGTTGATCAATCTGCTTGGGAATTTTCGTCCGGTGAGTTGGTATCTGCTCTAACAATGATGTGAGAACTGTGACCGTACAACGCGTGTGTTGAAATTTCGTGCTGACCATCATCAGGATCTTGGTCCTCCCTCGCTCGCTTCAAGTCACCGTTCACCATCAATACCTCCTCTGGCAGAAAACCAGCAATGAGGCGTCCCATAGGTCAGTGAAACTGAGTCTTCGAGGGCAAGTACGTACTCACAAAACGCTGGGACTGTCGACGTTGTGATGAAAGGACGTAACTTGCTCAAGTCGCATGTAGCAGTAGAACAGGTTGGACATGATGATCTCTATGTATGTGATTATAAATTACAAACATTATTTTTGAATTCGCTTCCTCGGACCCCGGGCCAGGCTACTTTGTGGTGTCTCTCTCCCCGCGCCGCTATGATCGTCCGAATTACTCTTTGCAAGTTGGCTCATGAACACGCCTACGACGTACTATGTCAAAATACTGACTCAACCGATATTCTGACTCATTATCAACATGTACCCTTTACGCCGGAAGCGGAGGTCCATGGAAGATGAAACGAAGCCCGTTCCTAAAAAATGTGCCTCGGACCACACAGAACTTGTACTCTAAAGCACGCCCATTTGACGGTCTGAGCTTACCCTATGGGGTCCCGTGGGATGCTTGGCACGACGCCCCTATTCTATCATATTACCTTCCCCTTCACATCACTCACCCCACATTGTAGCACGGTCCATGGGGTGACTAACTGATATTCAAGTTGTTCCTTCGACTTTCTTCTAATTCCTTGGGTTTCCCGGAGTTCCCTGGCGCTCATTCAATGCTTAGCGCCCGAAGCCAATACAGCAGTAAATATTGCCATGAGGGGTATTGCTGTGTATTTGAATGGCACGAAGCCCACCCTTTCCCCAACTTCTTGTCGCACCCAGGCTCTACTTTGCACAGACTGATCATCAAACTCAACTATTCACCATGAGCTACCAGAATCAATCGGGGGACTCAAGGTCAGGTCCTCCTCCACACATCGAGATTTCCAACGAACCAAACCCTGCGGAACGCCGGGTACGTGGCTGATGTTCATCAAATTGCACTCGAAACACTGACTCTTGTCAATGCATCCCTTGTCTAGGGCCGACCCCGTGGCAAAATATGTCGGTTTCTGGGGAAGGTCAAGAACGGTGCAATAAAAAAGATTTCTGTGAGTCGAAATCAATCATCTGGGTGCACTGGGATAAGGCTGATATCGTACACGAGCGCTCGAACTTGAGGAATTCACGCAGCCGCGACCCTGTTCTCCCAAACGTCGATTGTGAAGGTGTCTCATCGATTCCAAATATGGAGGTAGGTCACTTTTCGGTTTATGCATTCTCCGTGAGTTCTGTTGTTTACCAGATTCAGGAAGCTCCCTCCGGTGCAAAATCGGCACTTCGAGAGGCCAACGATGCTGCCAAAGGCATGAATTTACTCTCAGGACCTGTGACATCAGGAGTTTCCGCCGCACAAAATGCATCAGCAGATCTCGAGGATGCGTGTAAACTCGGGGATTCATATCTTCGACCTCTCAGAATATTTGACAGCGTTATCGAGAAGCTTGTGGATGTATGGGCCCATTCCTCTTGGTTGGAGCCGAACTGACTCCTTTGCATAGGTGCACCCTTACGCAAAGATGGCACTGGGCTTACTGTCTTCTGCCTCAAAAGTACATATTATTTCACTCCGGGTCTTATTTCATGCTCAGCCACCATCCATGCAGATAATTCTCGCTCAAACAGATCGAGACCAAGGGATACTCCGGCTTCTTGAGAAGTTAGGTCAAGTGTACGATTTCATGATGGAAGACAAGACTCTCGGCGGAATTCCGTCGATGCAGGGGATCGTCGGACGGATAGTTCAGCAGACTCTTGAGTGCTCCCAGTTTATCAAAGATTACTCTACGACAAAAAACTTCTGTGCGGAATCCATGAATTATTGTGCTTCACTCGCTTGCTCATTCATTATTTACTACTATTGTTGTAGGGAAGAGACTTGGGGAAAATGTTATCTCGGAAGCAGAAAATACAACTCAGCAGTACATCGACGTGTTGGACGCGCTCATGCAAAGCTTTCGGGACCAAGTCACTCGCGATGTAGAGATATTTGTTCACCGTACAGGTAAGGGTTGCATGTGCTTCCGACTTCACATTTATTCACACGTCTTCAGGCGATACACTGGACCTCAGCGGCATGGCGTATGCAGAAGGCGCGGGACTAGATACTGGGAAGCAATGCCTACCAGGAACGCGCACGGAAATCTTGTCGGAGATCACGGACTGGGTCAACAGCACCGGAGACAACGTCCAGCGTGTGCTCTGGCTATCTGGCCCTGCAGGCAAGGGCAAGTCGGCCATCGCGCACACCATTGCCAACTGGTTCAATGATGTAGGAGGGCTTGGTTCGTGTTACTGCTTCGATCACCAGCGAGACGCCGAGCGTCGTCATGAAAAGATTTTTTCTACCATCGCGCGCGACCTGGCGGACCGTGATCCGGAGATGAGACGAGCACTGGCAGAAGCAGTCAAAGATGCGAGTTCGCTCAAGACTACAGCGGACATCGTTCAGCAGTGGGACAAGCTTCTGATGAAACCACTGGGAAAGCTCTCAAGGTCGGTCGTAAGACCTGTTGTCATTGTGATAGACGCACTGGACCAGAGCGGCGGAGTCGAGACACGGCTTCGCATTCTCCGTATCTTTGCGGGAAAGCTGGGTGCGCAACGAATCACCGAACTCCCAGCCAACTTCCGGATCATCGTCACTTCTCGCCCCACTCACGACATCGATGATGAGCTTCGTCGTGCTCAGCATATTCGACGGATATCCATGGATGACATTCCGCTAAACATCGCAGAACGCGACATTCACGCTTACATATCGAAGGAGCTGGAGGGAGTCGCGGATTTTGGGGATAGCATGTTTGCAGCTCTCGCTACGAAAGCGGACGGGCTTTTTGAATGGGCCCGTCTTGCCTGCGAACACATCAAGAAAAGCCCTGTTGGCGTACATCCAATTTCTCGCTTCAACGCTGTCATGAACCGCGATCCTGGGAAGCGCAAAAACCTACTATATGATATATATCAGCTTATCTTAACAGACATCATGCGAAGGGATAAGTTCGATGGTGAAGAGTATGAGGAAGCATTAAGGAAATTTTGTTCCGTGATGGGGCAAATACTTGGCGCACTTGAACCTCTGCCTATGGATTCCCTGAACGCCATGCGAAGCCGATTTCCAGACGAGAGCGAGCGCTACAAAGTGGAGATTGTGGTGGGACACATGGGATCCCTCCTCAGCGGCACCACCAACTCATCTACCCCAATCCGACCCCTTCATGCCTCCTTCCGCGATTTCCTAACCAACCAATCACACAGCAGAGAGTTTTTCGTCGACGTGTCGAAAGTACGACGAGACCTTGCTTTCGCATCGCTTGGAGTGATGAAACATGAGCTGTCCTTCAATATTTGCGATCTGAAATCATCGTATCTCCCTAACTCTGAGGATCTCGGTCTGCGAGAACGAGTTGAAAAATGCGTTCCCCCACATCTATCCTATACCTGCCGATTTTGGCCTGTCCACGTGCAAGCAACTGACTTCGATCCAAACCTTGCCAAAGAAATAAAATCGTTCTTCGAGCATGAACGACTGTTCTTCTGGCTCGAAGTACTCTGCCTTATCAATGCGCTCAGCGGCGCAGTCCTCGCCCTTCCGCTTGTTGCCAAGTGGCTGAAGGCGAGCACATAGTTACCGAGTGTCAAATGACATGCTCACTAACACGGAATCGCAATTACAGGGTCAGACCGAATACGAAGAAGCCTTTCACACTGCAATAGACGTGCAGAAATTCATTCAAGTCTTCGGCGGCATGATCTTGCACAGCACACCCCATCTATATGTTTCAGCATTGCCATTCTCGCCCGTCAACTGTGCACTATCCAAAACATTTTCTGCACGGTTTCCCAACTGTCTTCGTGTGGCATCTGGACGTGATCTCAACTGGACGGCTGTTCAAACTGTTATCAACGGGCACACTGCTGGAGTTAACTCAGTCTCGTTCTCGCCGGATGGGACTCTCATTGCGACTGGATCGAATGATCGCACTGTGTATCTGTGGGATGCAATAACCGGACAGCCAGTAGGCGAGCCCTTACTGGGACACACTGGCTCAGTTCATTCAGTTTCATTCTCGCCGGATGGGACACGCATTGCGTCTGCCTCGGAGGATAGGACTGTGCGGTTGTGGGATGTAGCAACCCAGCAGCCCGTTGGTGCCTTACTGGGGCATGCTAGGTCGGTTAACTCAGTTGCGTTCTCGTCGAACGGGACTCGCATCGTGACAGGTTCAAAGGATACCACTATTCGACTGTGGGATGCAGCAACGCAGCAGCCAGTTGGTGAACCCTTACTGGGGCACACTGATTGGGTCAACTCAGTATCGTTCTCGCCGGATGGGACTCGGATCGTGTCTGGTTCAGACGATGAGACTGTCCAGCTGTGGGAAACAGCAACGGGACAGCCAGTCGGTCAGCCCTTGCTGGGACACACTGATTGGGTCAGGTCAGTCTCATTCTCTCCGGATGGGACTCATATTGTATCTGGTTCGGACGATGGGACTGTTCGGCTGTGGGATGTGGCGACAAGGAAGCCTGTCTGCGAGCCCTTGGAGGGTCACACTGATTATGTTCGTTCAGTTTCGTTCTCGCCAGATGGAAGTCGCATAGTGACAGGTTCGGACGATGGGGCTGTCCGGCTCTGGGATGCAGCAACAGGGCAGCTAGTCGGTGAGCCCTTGCTGGGGCACAGTAGTGAGGTCACGTCAGTCTCATTCTCTCCGGATGGCACTCGAATTGCGACTGGTTCTGCGGATACCACTATCCGACTGTGGGATGCAGCTGCTGGGCAGCCAGTCGATCAGTCCTTACGGAGCCACACCAATCACATTATCTCAGTTTCACTATCTCCGGATGGGACCCGCTTCGCGACTGGTTCTTGGGATGGCACTGTCAGGCTGTTGAATGCAGTGACAGGTCAGCCAGTCGGTGAGCCCCTGTTGGGGCACACTAGTTGTGTCCACTCAGTCTCGTTCTCTCCGGATGGGACTCTCATTGCAACTGGTTCTCAGGATAACACTATCCGGTTGTGGAATACAGGAACGGGGCAGCCAGTTGGTGAGCCCTTGAAGGGGCACGCTGGTTGGGTCAGATCAGTCTCGTTCTCACCAGATGGTACTCGCATCGTTTCTTGTTCGGACGATAGGACTATCCGGGTGTGGGATGCAGCAACAGGGCAGCCAGTTGGTGCACCCTTGAAGGGGCACACTGATCGGGTTAGATCAGTCTCGTTCTCACCAGATGGCACTCGCATCGTTTCTGGTTCGAATGATGGGACTATCCGGCTGTGGGATGCAG
>MU172299.1:62331-131050 GCA_016695485.1 Suillus hirtellus
GATCAGTCTCGTTCTCACCAGATGGCACTCGCATCGTTTCTGGTTCGAATGATGGGACTATCCGGCTGTGGGATGCAGTGATGGGGAAGCCAATTGGCCACCCATTGCGGGGGCACACTTTTCCGGTTACATCAGTCGCATTTTCGCCGGACGGCACCTGCATCGTTTCTAGTTCGGACGATAAGACTATCCGGCTGTGGGATGCAGCGATGGGGAAGCCAATTGGCCGCCCATTGCGGGGGCACACTCAGGTGATCTACTCAGTCTCATTCTCGCCGGATGGGAATCGCATCATTTCTCATTCATGGGATATGACTGTCCGGTTCTGGTATGCAGTGATTGAGAAGTCATTGCAGGATCACACCGAAGAAGACTATTCACCATCTTCCCCACACAGCAGTTGCATCCCACATCTAACAGCGGCCATTTCCACACCCAATACTGCGAACAATGACTTCATCTCCTTCTCATCCAACTTAACTCATGTACTGCGCGACACTACTGAGCTACTCGCATGCACCCCCCATGATGACCGCAGATCGACGTTTACTTTTCTTGGAGATGATGGATGGATGACAGGACCCAATCGTCGGCTCTTATTCTGGGTACCACACGCTTCTCGGGAACCATTTTATAATCCATGGACTGCATTAGTGATACCCAGAGGTGGTGTTGAACTTGATTTGAGTCGTATGGCGCATGGGACACGCTGGAAGCACTGCTACGAGTGAGTTCATAACCTTTTCCATTCAACTTGCAGTTAATCAATTCGATCCTTGTAGCTCTTGATTACGTTCTGGAGAATTGATTTGTAGGGATACCTGAGACACTTTGTCGAGTATGATATGGGGCGTACAGTGAATCCATCGTCTATTATATGCATAAGTAGTATTGCATTCGAATTTGTGACAGTTCGAGCGAATGACGTGTTAGAAAGGTGACCGGGCGACAGATTTTTGAGAGCATGGAATGATCAAAGAGCAACAATTTTTTATATTATCAGATATGCGGTCAAGCAAACCCAATGAATAGATATGTGCTTAACGGCGCCTGCCAAAGTAAACTGAAGATTGCGGCAACGCCAGGGAGGTGTTTGAATATTGCACATTCAGTTGCATACGCGGGTTTAAATGTTGAAAGATCTGGAATGATACATGGGTACCAGACCTGCTCTCAAATGATACACTGCGATTTGTGAATGCCTTGTTCCGCTGATGATCATCGATTCATAATCCACTGTGAATTTCTCCTACTGCTAGTACTTGTACACTTCTCCTTTTCGAACAGTCCTAATTTGAACGCGGATTTCTCTTTATACCGAAACTGGATCCCCTGAACACCATTACTCTTTGATCTTTGGTTCCACGAACATGCCAGCGCCGTAATACCTCGCCTCCCCGCTGATCTGTGCATCATTACCAAAGTGTGCCCCGTTTGGCAACGAAAGCTGCAGAATTGCACAGACCCGTGGAAGATAGAACGAAGCGTTCTTGAAAACTCTGCCCCGCTGTCTCTTAGCACGACCCGAAGAAGGCTCTTTTTCATTCTCCTCAGACGGTTGATACTTGTGTGCAAAGAACCGCTCCACACAGTCGAAATGATCACCATCTTCATTAGCGCGGATAAGAACAGGATGGAGGACGACGTTGAAATGATTCTCGAGGGCATCAAAAAGCGCCGAGTCGGTTCCCTTGAGGTATTTCCTCTTCACGCTTGCCTTGCGGTAGAGATGAGTGAGCGGGAAAGCGACGACATTAATGCCTCCGTTGTGTAATTCTCTGATTTCATCAACGACAGCCTGCACCAACTTCTGGTCCAAGTTGGGATAAGTGTTGATGTGGGATGCAATGTGCTGGTGACGGAGAAAAGCCTGTTGCATGGGAGTGTAACTAGGTGGTTTAATTCGATATCGAGACGATTGCTCGACGAGTTCAACGTCATACTGGAGTACCAGACGTGTGCCCTTGGTCACGGGCATGACTTTGTGCTCTGTGTCTGTGTAGAATGCGATAACAACTGGCCGGAGCTCTTCGACGGACTTTCTCAGATGCTTTGTTGGATGCATGTTGACGATTGTCTCGACGCCTTGATGCTTCAACATAAGCTCTCCTCCCTCCCATTCCGTGTTGAGTGCGACGAGCACCGTTCCATGGTGAGCATCGCTATGCGTAGAGTCACGATGCCAGTCGAAATGGCCTCCTTCGCCGTATATGGCGAGCTTGTATAACTTGATGAAAACGTTTCTCCCGACGAACATGCTCGTCTGGAGTTCATCCTCGACTTTGCCCACAAACAGTTCATATTGCGATTCCTTGTCCCCCTGCAAACTGAAAGCGAGCTCATCCGCTTTGAGTTCTGTTCCATTTCTGTAAGTTGGATCCAAGACAGTCTCTGCTCCCCTGCCGAACGGCGAAGGAGTGGCGTGCTTTTGTAATACGCCGACGTCAGGGTTCATCCACGTCCCCGCGTCTTCTCCCTTGACGAGCAGCTTGAATGTAGCTGCCCCTACCGGGCTCTTGAAGGACACGAAGGGACTGCAAGCAAGATTGTCGAGCGCACGTGTGAGCTTGGTCTCTCTTTGCACTTTATATGCTACATCAGAGTGGGAAAAAGAATCAAGATGTTCCCCGATGCGCTCAAAGATGGAGAGCTCATGCTCTGGCTCTGAGTTCGAGGAAACTGATGAGGCGTCCGAGTCCATTTTCGCTGATGTTGTTATCGATGGGAGACGGTTATCGATGGTAGAGAGTGGTAAATGGTTTAAATCGCACGCCCCTATGCCTGATTATTACATATCCCCGTGTGGCAAGAGAAGCACGAACTTTTGTTGTCCGCTAGAACTCAGGCCTCAGGGACTGGACCGGTGGCTGTCGTCTACGTATGATGCGTACCAATCTGTAAATGTTTCTTTATCGTGGCTGGCGTGAATTGGCCAGGCAGGCCTGGCCCCGAGCCGCGTTATGAATGTCGAGAGCTGCTCGCGGACAAATGCTGGAACTGAATCCACTATTGAGTCTACTTAGCGCCAGCTAGCCGAGCGCCTACGTTTAGGGGTATACGAACCATTCCGTAAACTGGAAGCCAAGGCTGCGTAGGGCATAAAGTAAGTGGTGGACTGTCGAAATGCGGTATAGGATGTGATGGTCTGGCGCAGGTCCTCGGAAGCGCCAAGGGTCCTGGCGCAGTGGCAGGAGTCTTGGCATGAGTCGGTCGAGCTCGATATCGGATAGATTCAAAGGTACATTTCTTTGGAGAAGTAGAGATCAATGATGACAAGCAGTTTGTTAATTCAGGGACACGATCTTCGGACGTCCTGACGATGATATAATTGATTCATATTGAAATGCAATGGTGAAGACAACAGCGGTGGATATGCAGACCTACTAGTTAGTTGATTACCCGGTGTTAGTGATTCGCGATACAATAGATATCATGCTCAAGATTCAACAAGAAAGACGGTTCGAGCGACACAAAAATCATCCAAGTCGTTCGAGTATTCCCATGTCAGAATGGAGGGAACGTAAGGGCGTCTACGAGGTCCTCCTCGGCCCACCCCCATTCGCAGCCGTATTCGCGTCCGTCCGAGAAACCAACGACTCGCTACTCGCAAAATACGCAGGGTCATTGTACACGCCTGGGTCATAATGCGTGAACGACTGGTGCGAGCTACTTGACGCGTTTGATCGTTGTCTGTGGGACGAACGCGAGGTCTCGCCACCGTTTGGTTGTAGAGACCGCGGATGTGCGCCAGGCGTCATTCCCGCCATCTGGCTTAGACTCGGCCGGCGTTCATGCGTCGAGGAACTGCCTGCACGCTGCACGGAGCCGTTTGGCGTCGGTTGCCTGGAAATAGGCGGTGCGGGGTAGGAAACACCAGTGGGGACTGGGGAGGCCACGTAAGATTGAGGGGTCTGTGACCGCCTGCCCTCAGGCTGGGCGGCTGCGTAAAGCGAACTTCGTTGCGAGGGTGCTTCTCTCTCGTTCATATACGGGATGACAGGACCCCCTGGAGGCGGTGCACCGGTTGGCAGCTGTCCTATGTCATACATGGACCCTACCAACGAGACAGGCGCTGAAACGGGAGTGTTAGGAACTGTAGGAACAAGTGGGGCGCGTTGCGAAACAGGCACAGGCACAGGGAGCGGGTGGTTGGCATGATCGGGACTGAGTAGTCCAGATATGGACGCACGTCTCGATGGAGCGTCAGAGGGAGGGCGGGACTGTCAAGGCTTAGCTTTAGCGTTTATCTAGGGTAGAGTAATGACACTTACTGGGGGCTCGATGGTTATTTCAGGGACAGAGCTATCTGACGATACGACCCTTCGGTGGTCATATCTATTCGATCCTCGTTGACTAGGAGTGGATGCTGTCCTTGAATGTTGCTGATGCCGAGGCAGAGGTGTGTTAGCGTCATCCGAATTTAGAGGAGAAAGCGGGTTGGGCGTTGTCACGTTCGTTGGGCGAGGACGGGGGGGACCATTAGAACTTTGCGTGCGAGTCTGTGTCCCTCGTCAACTCAAACTGCGTTCCATATAGTATAGAAGCAAACCTTTTCTGCGCCATATCGACGCCATTCCTCAGGCTCGGCTGGGTTAGACCACCTCAGCTCGTCAGCAAGCCTTTGCTTTGATAGGTCTCTCCGCGAGTGCTTGGTAGCGTCACTGTCTGTGTCTCTGTCGTTGCGTCTTTCGCTGCGATGGTGACGGTGTCCTGCATCAGATCCAGTCACGGTTTCATAATCGGCTGCGATGCTTGCATCTTCATGAATGATACTCAGACCGTTGCGCTCTCGATGTTTGTCGCGGCTCGTCGTATTAGGCAGGCCGATAATCTCGAGCGCTGATATGGTGGAGGATTGAGACATAGACATCTTCGTTGACGCTTGTGACTCCGGAGAGGCACGGCGAGGATAGTCGAACGTTCTGGCAGAATCTGAGGACGGGCCAGCGACAGGTTGTGACGGTGTCGGTGAAGACGTATTGCGAATCAGTTCATGCGGGGGAGGGAGAAGAATGCGCTGGTCCTTGTCCAGGGTTGGTATGTAGCCGTCCGGTGGGACTTGGAAATCTGAGTGCTGAACACTAGGTGCAGAGTTTATCACTGATATTGGTTTGATTGAGGGCGACCGAGCTGAAGAACGATCTGACATGGGCCAAGGTTGGGGCTGTGAATGGGAACGAGAAGATTGACTGGTAACGGAGGGGTCTGTCCTAAGCCGCGGGTGTTCAACCATGACAGGCATCACTATGGGGTCAGGAGCGCGCATGCTCATTCGACTGACGGAATCAGATTCGGAATCACGATGAGAACGAGAACGAGAGTCACGACGGCCATCAAGTGAAGATGATACAGGTGTTGAAACACGGAGGACTTCTGGTGCAGTTCGGCTCTCTGGCATGGGTGTGACTGGTGCAGACTGAGGAGGTAGAACTACAGGAGCTACCTCTGCTTCTTCCCGTGAGTCGGAGAGGGTAGCGGCAGGGGCATCTCGCATTGGAGACTGACCGTCATCAATAACAACGACGCGCCCTTCTCGGTAACCCATATTACGACCGCGTCGAATGCCTTCTTCATACCCGAGCCTGCGACCCTCCTCCCTTGCGAGCTCGATCAAGCGCTCTTCATTCAATTTTCGAGCCTTTGAGCGCGCGTCAGCAGCGGCAGCCTCCGCGTCATCTCTCTGAGCTTCAATAACTCCAAGTATATCTTGGGCTCTAAGAATTTCTCTCTGCGCATTGTCGAGTTGCAGCTTGTAGAGCCTCAGTTCCTCCTGCGACCGAGCTGCCTCTTGCTGGGCAGCAACACGAGCCTCATTGATAGACCGCGTCCGTTCCAAAGCCTCTGCTAATTGGGTTTCTGCTTCTTCAGCACGACGACTTTCGGCGTCCAATCTGTCTAATGCAGTATAGAGCACTTTGCGAGTCTGCTTCGCCTCGTACTCCTCGTTTACTAAGAGTCGTAAGAGGTCACGAGCGCTCGCGGCTGCGTGAACGCGCTCGCGCTCGTGACGGAATTTGTTGTTGGGAACACCGTTGATACGGCGCGGTCTGGTTACTAGCTCGGCGTTCTCATAGGGAGGCGATAGCAGTGCCGTCCGAGGTGAAAGAGATGCTAGATCAGATTCAGGGGTATCATATCTTTACTTTGCTTAGTACTTTGCTTTACCACAAAGAGAAACACATGGCTTACAGCGGCGTCCCGCCCTGGGAAGCCCAAGGTTCTGTCATATCTTTGGAATGGAGATGTGACTCAGTCAGAATAGCTGTAGCATGAAAAGAAGACACGTACCACAATGACTAATAGGTATACAACAAAGGAAGAAACAAAAGAAATAAAGAGATAAGTGATTGAATATTTAACGTTGGTGGTTAGAAGGAACGGACAGAGAGCATATTGCTTGTGAGCGCCCTGTGAAGTTGTTGTGCTAGTCGACACCGAAGGCGCTCGATATGTCCGATTGTCCAGACAGTCTGGGAATTTCGTATTTCCGGCAGCCTCCGACAGGCATGCCGCATCCGGAGGGTCTATTCGGATCCCGTCTTGTCAGTACTTCAGTTCTCAACATCGTGTCGTATAACGAGTAGATATCCTTCCTTACTTTATAAATTTGTGAAAGAACTAGTACCCAGTTGACCTAGATTTCGAACATGAATGCACAGCAGCAACAGACTCGGAAGGTCATCAGATTGCAACCAACTTGGAGGACAATCTACCAGTGTACAGACAGAATTGTCAATGTGAAAACGCGCAGTGCGCAAATAATAGATATGCAAATATAATGCCATATGAACCTCTGTACTGCACGTATTGGCAGCATATACATCATCCTGATCAGTGCCCTCTATATATAAATGCGGTCACACAGCACATTATATGTAACAACGAAACCTGCTCGTCGAGTACGAAATGCGCGTCCTTTACCTTGTTCCGACACCATTAATTCTCCAAAGGTGGTAACTTGTGGGTTTATACGACCGAACAGTCCACCATCCTCTTATCTAGGACATCTTCCATCCATGATGTTGTCGGGATCGGGCATGGTATAATTGGCGAAACAATCATGCGCAAAGTCGATCTGCCCAATTCGTTCATGCATCCCGCTGATGAAGCTGGGCAGCGCGCAGAGACCGTTTGGATCTTCCGTGCAACCATGAATGCCCGTCAGAGGCATCACACCGTCGTTCAGGAGGAACCGGATATGAGTTGGCTCCTCTGAAGCTGGGCAACTTAGCACCTGAGCTACAAGCTGGCCGGAAAAAGGTGCAATTTGGCTAGAAATGTAGGACTAGTGTGGCTGGTCAGAAATACAGACAAGCGGTGGTCTATGAGACTGCGTACACGGTGAGGGGGTATATGGTCAGCTGGCAGAGGACCGGTTGCAGCTAGACTAGTAAAATTCAGAGCAGTGGCGACTGAGCCCTTCCGTCAGTAGTCTTGTATTGGAAAGGAAGTGGCAACATACCACTTGCAAGGACTACATCGTGGGTAAAATCCACGTATATAGGTTGATTAAGAGGGAATGTGATGTTGCTCGAGTCAAGAGTGCTGTTGGTGCTGCTGTTCCAGACATTGATGGGAGTGTGAGTGAGACGCGACACTAGTTCCTGAACATAGCCAAGGCCCTGCGCTGCTGCTGTTGGATTGCCTGGTCCACAGCTGTACCAGAAATCTTTGTTCACAATCAAGTCATTAGTTACTCAGGCCGCAAGTTTACCACTCAATGTGCTCACCGAGATCTGAAGATAGAGGTCAATGCCGAGCTCAGCAAGGATCATTTGAGGGAACATACCAACGTAATACTCGTATCCTTCCCATTCTTCCTCAGTGAAAAGGTCGCAAAACTTGGAATATCCGAGGGCCACGGTCTGCAGGATGTCAGAAATCCATAGAGACCGCGTAAAGGATGAGACTACCTCAAAGGCGCACAGCTCCTGCATATCAATCAATAGATCAATAGTCAAATTAAGTCCTTGGATCATTGGTTGCAAGCGCCTTCGAGCATCTTGAAGATAAATATCCGCCCATTCACTAGTCTTAGTGTCACCGTAGTTACCGATATCATCCGAATTGGCATTGGGGCACACTTGAAAAGGAGCGAGGGTGTTGTTGAAGTTGATCTTTTCGATGATGATCTCCTGGTGATAGTCGGTCTCGTAAGTTCTGAGCTCAAAAAAGCCTGCAGCAAAGTTCAGGCTACGGATAGCATTATTAAGCACTGCGTTCGCAGAAATATGAACAAACTGCTCACGCAGAATCCAACATGCGATCTATAGGACATAAGTAAACCATCAGAGGGCATTGTGAAACAAACGTTCGATGCAGGCAAACCTTGTGAAGTAGTACGAAATACCGGGAGGTCGGTGAAGGCATTAAGCAACTTGCCATATCTGTAGCGGAAGGCAACCCCGTTGCTAAAGCTGATGGAGGGCGTCAGTAGAAGTATCGTAAAGCAGAGCTAACGTACAGCGATTCACGGCCGTAAGGGGTCAAGTTATTTGCGCCCAACTTATATGTCCAGGTTGCCAAGAATTCCAAATTACCAGTGACACTGAAGCCTTTTTTCGATGCAGCAGCATGAATTTTAGAGGCGAACTGAGAAGGTTCGGGCTCGTCGGAAGCCGGATAGCGGGCGCCGTGCCGCATCAAGAGATGCACTGCATTGATGCCACACCCTTCTGGGATGACGGGGGATGCATCAAGAAGACCAAATGAGTCCACGGAGTACATGGGCGCAAAATTGCCCCATTGACGCATCACATTGAAAGTGGTGTCTGCGTCGTCTGCCGAATTAGGCCTGGACAAGGGAAATACGCCTTCGACCTTAGAGAACGGGACTGCAGTGACGATGGCCGCAGGTTCCGCACCAGCTGATTTTATTATTATTAGAACACAGGAATCAACATTATCGATTATCACTGACTAGGCGTTGGACCTGCATAACCTACTTGAGATGCATCCGGGAAGTAAGTGTCAACAGCAGTGTTGGTGGCACCGGGGGGAGGATAAGAATCAGCGACGGTTGATCCTGCGTAACTGGATGCTGACTCTGCGGTGCAGAATGGCAGAGCGAGCAGCAGAACGATGGCAAGCATGGCTCGATAAGTTAAGTAGAGAGGTCAGTATGGCCTCATATTTTATAACAAATGTACGCGAAGTAATGAAAGTGCGATACCGAACAGAACGCCGAGTATATTAGACATGATTAATAAAATGTTGGGCGGCCTAAGTTGCGGCGCTCGGGCCTGATCAATTCCAAAATGTCGTCGTCAACGTCGGGTGCTGTCCTCCCGTAAATCACCGCAGGGTCTGTTCGGATTCCGTCTATGCACAGACTTGTCAGTTCTCGACACCGTATCGTACAAGTAGATTGACGTGCCTAAGAATGTCAAAATGAGTTAGCGATCTGGTTTTGATAAAGCTCACAATATTGGCATAGCCGTAGATACTGTCTTGCAAGCTATAGTTCACGTATATGGAGTATTGATAATAGCATCACAAATGATGATCCGAGACTTCACCCTCGCGAGTTGCTCGCGAAACGCAGATGCGGCCAGCCGATCAGGTTTCCAGTCGTCACACTTCACCCGTAGTTACGTAAGCATGTCACGCTGTATATGTATTCCGCCACTTGAACCTTATTGTTTCATATCATCCTCAAGACCCACCCCCTCAAAAAAATCTATCACCAAGCATGAGCTCGTAAGTCTTTCAATTCTTGATTCCATCGTCTCTAACTATTACATAGTAAGCTATCAGTGGCAAGCGTGCGGGGCTCCGTCAAGGACCTCCTGGCTGAAGCCAATGGCGAGAAAAGACGCAATTTTGTGGAAACTATCGAACTTCAAATTGGTCTGAAGAACTACGACACTCAAAAGGACAAGCGTTTCTCTGGTACCGTCAAGTGTGTACCGCCCATCGAGTATGACACGTCGTCATTGACAATATCTCAGGCTGCCTAATGTCCCTCGCCCGCGCATGTCCATTTGCATTCTTGCTGATGCGGCTGACATCGATCGCGCCAAGCAAATTGAACTCGAGTACAAGTCGGTTGACGACTTGAAAAAGTGAGCAATGCCAAGCTTGTCCTGATATCATTTTTGATTAATTTCGCTAGATTGAACAAGAACAAGAAGCTTGTGAAGAAACTTGCCAAGAAGTACGACGCATTCTTGGCCTCTGAAGCCTTGATCAAGCAGATCCCTCGTCTTCTTGGACCTGGTCTCTCTAAAGGTGAAATCAATTAGTGTCCGCCCGGGGATCTCTCACGCCTTCAACTCCATCGACTAGCCGGAAAGTTCCCTACTCCTATCTCTCATGCTGAGGATCTAGCGAACAAGCTCAACGAAGTCCGATCGACGATTAAGTTCCAGCTCAAGAAGGTTCTTTGCTTGGGTGTTGCCGTCGGACATGTCCAGATGACTGATGACCAAGTCCTTGCGAACGTGATGATGAGTATGGATTTTACCGTCATGAGAAGATAACTGCCTCTCACGCTGTCGTAGGCATCAACTTCCTCGTTTCGCTTCTCAAGAAGAACTGGCAAAATGTTTCATCGCTGCATATCAAGAGCACGATGGGCAAACCCATTCGTCTATTCTAAGCTGCTAGGATGTATAGGGTTAGATTTGGGTGAGAGCCAATCTGGCATCGTAATGCAAAACAAGAAGCCCCGCACGCTTTTACCAACGGCTTTGAAGGTGGGGAAGCCGATTGGGAGCTGATACGATGCCATGATCTTGAGCTTTCTCGCTGATTCTTAATTCATTTTATCCTCATGGCTTTTGTAGGATTTATATGTACCTGCTGCTATTATGATGAGCTAGTTATGATGGCGAACGTTCTGGTTGCGAGGGTAGTATCGCGGCTTTTGCTAACGTCACAGTTGAAAGCATTCATAGTGGAGTGGGGCTGGCTGTGCTTGCCGTCATGCGATTTTTTCGCTGTTCGAAGTCTCGAGAGAAATGATTACGCCACTCGAGAACCCGGCAAATGATTTTTCAGCCACTGCCAACTTTACATTACTAGATTGTCCGGGCCATCATGATGGCCAAGCGACTCTATTGCCCTGAAGATCAAGAGCATAGCCTTCTAGGATCGCGCGCCTTCCCGCCCTTCCCAACCTACTACTGGCTCCATTTATAATTAAATTGAGCTTCCGTGGAAGAATATTCAACGAGTTTTAGCGCCTCGGGAGATGCCTGACTTTGCTCCCAAATGGGTATTCCACTCGAAACCTTATCCTATCGTTGCGCGACGTCAACGAAAGTTTGAATGATAATCACCATATATGGAGTACGAAGGGAATTTTTTTCTTGTACGTTTTCGCGGTGAACTGCCAGAAGCAAAGTTCTTATCTGTCAGAAGGATAGTTGCGCTAAGGCGGTCCTTTCGAAGCCATCCTGTCTCAATCAGATAAGGAACTACGGCGACACTAAAATTAATAGGTTCGTCCGCAGAGGACAGCTGGCTCAGTCTTATTGGTTTCGGTGAGTTCAAGTCGTGCTGCGGTGACTAGCTACTGTAGAATCTGTTATTATCCCACCATTGACCAAGCGCTGCCAAGGAAGCACTCCAGTGACTGATGCATCAGCATCAGCATCAGAAAGTCACTAAAGACAAACAGTTAATGTGTTCCAAGACTTTGTCTCTGACGGAGCTCTCCATCAAGACTTTCTCAAGCCACGGCCTACTACCATGATGGTCATATTGACTGTCTCCTGCCGGAGACAGACGCTGTCAACAAAGTAACCGTCATAGGCTTTTTGCGGGTTTCGGCATGTACGGAACTGCGATTTTTTTTTCTGGATGATAAGTCAAGTTTCTGACACCAGGTTACTTTTAGGCAAGCGTTTGTCATTATAAGGAATTTGTATCATATGAGGTATGCATGTCACGTTCTGTTATGAGAGCCCTTTTTGTGTCGTTCGTTGACCAGGTCCCGCAACGGCTCCGCTCTACAATGGTCGGAGATGGTCTCGTAAGCCCCTGGATCGGTCCCTTGAACGCCGTCTATCATTCCTTCGTTCAATGTGCCAATCCGCATCAAGGAGTTCAGTCAACTATCCTTTTCATTTTATCTTTGTTGACTGCACCGCAAGGCGATCCACCCACTTCGCCTGACCCCCTGACATGCCATCCATCATAATTTGTCTCTGCGTGGGTATAGATCATGTACATAACGGTTGTTCCAGATCCCGAGGCTGCGACGTGATTGAGGACAGGCCCGGTACTAATTGGCGCGTCCGCAATGGTCCCCGAACCGCTAAAACGGAATGTTTTCCGTCGTACGACAGTTTGAGTGAGTGAGACATACTACACAAGCGCGAGGCACGGTGGACCTTAACAGAGTTAACTCCTTCAGGGTTGCTCTCATCTTATGCTTAACGGTCGCGGATCTGGGAAGTGACGTTGGAGTGGTCTTCTGACTTCTGACATGCGTGATCCATCCGGAAGCTGCACGGGAGTGCACGGGACGTCGTCGACCGACATGGTGACTGATGGGCCGAGCATATGATCAATTGAGCTAGCTTCTTTGTCACTGGCAGTATGTGTTGTGTATTCAACCATGCTATAGAGTTCGGCGCCTGTTATCAGAGAAAGGCAGTCTTGTGGCGTTGGACAGAGATGAACCTCAAGTGTGAGAGAATTTTCAGTGACGATCACTCAACCTATCGACGACTAACTGCTTTTGCTATTTAATTATGTCAAAGATGCCTTCCTTGGCTGCAACTCGTTGAACGGAAGCAGACGGAACACTAATGTTTAGAGATCAGCGAAGTCAACGGCGACCTGTTATGCTCATTGACAAGATGTTATGGATTCATGACAGTTTTGTGGAGTGGTAGGATTGCACTAGTCAGAAGGATGTAATTTAGTATCCATGGTAAGCTGGCAACCCGAGCGACTTTGGTTCATTCAGAGAGGGCGCAGTGTTCAGCCGATTACCGTGTGTCGAATGACGAGAAGGGCTTACTAAGTTGTTGCGAACATTGGTTGATCGCGATCGAAACCGTAAATGGATGGTCTGGACGGTCCCGAAAAGAGCATTTTCATAACGGTGCCTGGGGACAGAAATTGAATTGCGTGAAGCGGTTTTTTTGTGCGTAAAGATACGAAGTTTGGGGGGAGAGTGTGCGGGATTTCAACAAACATACTATCTCACGTGGGCGAGGAAGAAATGTCAGTCCAGGCGTCTATTCCACGGTTGATCTGGCAGAACTCAACCTTAGTATAGACTGATCAAAAGGAAGACGATGGTCAGGCATGCAAGCATCGAGGACAATCCAGTGCAAGTTAGTATATCTTATAGAAGCTGCATAATAAATGAGATATGAATCTGCAGCACGACGGTGATCAACCCCGGAAGTTTTGTCTAAAACTGCATCCGCTCCGAAATTAATATTCTGTTTTTGGTACGCTTCCGGAAGAAACGGCAAGTGATTATCAACAACTGTATGTTACGAAATGTCAATTCCAAAGTCTAAACGTAGCCCTCAATTGAAATAAAATTGAGGTTCTCCCCATTGGATTCTATCAATATAACAAATATCAGAACATTTATTTGGTGCGACCGCACTTTTTTACGTATTTTCCTCTTGGGCGTCACTGCCTCGACACTTCTTCTCCTCAAAAGCCTGTTCTCCAGTTCCTCCGCAATCCGTACATTCCTATCCTCCGTTTCCTCTCCACCCCTGCAAATTGCTTTTTGCCCATATGCCCCGTCATACTTCAAAGCATGATTCTGCTAGCTCTCAGATCTATTCTACTCAATACTCTTCTTCTGCACAGTATCTATCTGATTCTAGTCAGTCTGGAGGTCACTCTCCACAGTCACCAACGGCACCTTCTTCTCTTTCTCAGTCTTCCCAATCTTCTGCGGCGGCTAATGGGAAGAAAAAGCATGTCTGTCCGACGTGCGACCGTGGCTTTACTACCAGTGGCCACCTTGCCCGACACCTCCGCGTTCACACAGGTGAACGCAATCATAAGTGTCCCTTTCCTGGATGCGAAACACGTTGTTCTAGGCAAGACAACTTACAGCAACAGTGAGTACTTCTTCTATTCTTTATCGCCGGCCGCTACGTCTATTATTGCCGTACTATCGGTGCCACACAGCAAGTGCACCATTCTGATTCTATCACCATGATCTATTCAACTCATTTTCTCGCTCCATTTCATGGCCAACAACTGAGCTTCGTTTTCTTCTTTCTTCTACAGTTACCGCATTCATCTCTCCCCTGGCTCACGACGGAGCTCAAGCTCCGCAACGCGTGCTGCGATTGCCCGTGCCGTGGGCATTAGCGGTTCTGGCACAAAAAATAGCCGAACCGCATCCTCATTGATGTCCTCTGACCACAATTCGTCGGATACTCCCTCTCCTCCACCGGCACTCGAGCACGCAATCCCCCCGGCGCCCGACTCACCCCCACCTTTGGTACAAGCATTTTCTGTACCGTCGTATTCAGATAGCCTGCATTCTGGAAGTGTATCAAGTAGATCGCCAACACCTCCCGACAACTCTTTCCCAATGATCAACCAACATTCTCAGTCAATGTCCAACGGTCAAGTCGCATCGCATTCATCACCAATTCAGTCACATTACGGTGACAACACGCCAAGCTATGATGAATCCTCGCAAGCTAATTACGGCTACGTCTCAGCGGGTGTTTCGCAGACTTCCAGTGGACATGCTGTGCATGATCACTCATACGACTATTCTCAGGCATACGGCGAGAAGCCATCCATGTCGCGTATTCATTCTTCCTCTCTTCATCAATCACCCATGGAAAATGTTCATGATGGCTCTCCGCAGTCGTCCGCTCACCTTTCGTCTGTATCATCTCGTCTCTCAATTTCACACATCTCGCATCCACACTCCTATCCTACACAGTATCAGGCAGTCAGCACGCCATCACCAGAATCACCACACTCCGTCTCACCGCACTCCCAAATATCTACACCCAACTACTCAGCCTACCGGGATGACTCGCACGAAGTTGCATCATACCAAAACGGTTCTGGGATATTGGATCCTGTCTCCGATCATTCAAACATATCCAGCAGCTATATGAACACACAAAACAATGTCGTCCACGGATCATACGGTCACTCTCTTATGTCGCATCATTCGAGCATACCGAGGTACGACTCGCCACCGCCAGTTCTAGCGCCGATTCAGGATGAGAGGGTGCTTCGTGGGGACATTAGGATTCCTCAAATGCACCATTCAATAACACCGCCCGCCTCACTGTCATACATACATCATTCACAAGTGCCGAGTTCCTATCCTTATCATGCTCCGCATGTCGGCCTGGGTCAGAGCGCTTGGAAGGCAGATAACGTTCTGCGAGCGCGTCCCTCAACAGGCTATGTATAACACCTTGTTTCATGTTTGCTGTTGTCGATTTCGTATTTTATAGCTGTCTCGTAACCGGATTTTTTTCTGCTCCCGTCGATGTCTGTGTTTCGTGTATGGATTACTATCGTGCATTTCCTGCTATCTCTAGAGCAGTTGTTACGCTGCTTGGTACCACGCCGCCACTGCACACATACCATATACCTGCGTATCTAAACTGCATATACATACTTTGTACATTATGTTGTTCATAAGAATTGCATCGTGGATTCCGAGCCGATTTGACGTGGCAGTACTGAGGCAATAACTGTGCCTTGATATGACGTTGTTCCCACGGTGCACACGTACTACAACTTGTTGTCGAAGGCCCATCCGAGTTGACGGTCTATCAGATAGGTTGCAATGCCCAGCGATCTCGACAGGTGAGAATCTCACTTTTTTTTGTCACAACTTGTTCTCAAAGTACCGCAACAACGTGTATTTGGCGATCAAAAACCGTCTTCTGTGCATTGCATTATCCAATGTGCACGACACACGTCCGGCCGCTGCGTACTTCTCGCCCATTGATCTTACAGGCAAATAGACCAGCTTACACGATGTGAACCCATATCCGAGGAACAGGTCAAACGGCTTTGCTTCAAGGCCCGTGAGATCCTAATAGAAGAAGCAAATGTCCAGGTCGTGGACTCTCCTGTGACGGTGAACGCATTCGATTCCATCCTCTCCTAGGCTAATACTTATTCTGCTGTTCTGATTAAGATCTGCGGCGATATCCATGGGCAGTTCTTTGATCTTATGGAATTATTCAAGGTAGGCGGGTTTTGCCCGGAGACGAACTACCTTTTCATGGGTAAGTACAGCGCCCTGGTGCGTTTCAATCGGCCGTCGAATATTTAATGTCCCGTTGTCACAGGTGATTTCGTGGATCGCGGCTTCTACAGCGTTGAAACGTTTCTGCTCCTCCTGGCCCTCAAAGTCCGCTATCCAGAGCGAATTACGTTAATCCGGGGCAACCACGAATCACGACAGATCACACAGGTATATGGGTTCTACGACGAATGTCAGAGAAAATATGGCAGTACCAACGTGTGGAGATGGTGTTGTGAGGTGTTTGATTATCTCGCGTTGGGCGCGATCGTGGACGGCAGAGTTTTTTGTGTCCATGGCGGACTGAGTCCAAACCTGCAGGCCATTGATCAGGTGCGTTTACTATGTTTACATTACTCCGTGTCGCGCACGCGTTTCTTAGCTCTGCCTTTAGATACGCGCTATTGATCGAAAACAGGAAGTCCCCCATGATGGTCCGATGTGTGACCTCCTTTGGTCCGATCCAGACGGTATGTATCTCCTTAAGTCTTGCTTATGCATGCTCGATGGCAATGTCTGCTCACACAATATGTCTGTCTTTCAAACAGATATAACTGGATGGGGCCTATCTCCGCGGGGCGCTGGCTTTCTTTTCGGCGCTGACATTACCAAAACCTTCGCGCACCATAATTCTATCGACCTCATCGCCCGGGCCCATCAATTGGCCATGGAAGGATATAAGCTCATGTTCGACAACATGATAGTGACGGTGTGGAGCGCACCGAATTACTGTTATCGGTGAGTTATGATCAAATGGGTACCCTGCATGGGTCTCCGCTTTCGTAACCTATCATGTTTTATGACAGGTGTGGTAATGTAGCTTCGATTCTCGAGCTAGATGAACGCCTTGCTCAAGAATACAAAGTTTTTCAACATGCGCCCTCGGTAAGTTCCTTGCGGTTTGATCTCCCCCAAAAGGCGATATGCGGGGATGAAATCTTGCATTTCATCCAGCGCTGTGATCTGATCATGTCGTGCCATTAGGATGTACGCTCTATCCCGGCAAAACGACCTCCTGCGGACTACTTCCTTTGAATGGGAATTTTTACCTTTCTGATTAGAAGGTTGCTCTCTTGGCAACAACTGCCTGCCTGTCTACCGCGTGTCTTGGGCATGCCATAAACGCGACTTTCTCATCAAACGGTGCATTTAAACCGTCCGTTGCTTCTAAGGACCGTGTGGGCGTAGCGTGGTTGGCTGGAGGCGCAAGATGGAGGCCAACAGAGTGCCTGGCTTTATCTCAGTCCCCTGTGGATCCTCGTCGATCTTCGTTCACCAGTTTAGAGACGCCCAAAATCATGACGTATAGTGACCGCCAAACTTCAAGTAGAGCAAATAACCATATAATTGCACCGTAAGCGCTTAACTGTCTGATTTGTGTGCTTAGTCTTTAAATAAAGGCCTCGTTGTGAGATATCACCTCAGCTCACTTCATCATGTCTCCAAGGGGCCAGACCTGCGTCGCACCGGGCCACCGCACGCTAGCACCCATATGTTCATGCTAGTTTTTTTATCCTCCCCGGTAGGACTGAAAGTTTTGGTCCCCGGTCTATGGTTGTCAAGTGTATTTTTGTAGTGCGATCCGCCGACTCCCGTTTATTGCCGTGAACCCCGAGTCCCCCGACCGACGATGTCGCTTCAAGTCCTCTTACACACAATCACCAGCGCGCTGATGCTGTGCCTATACTTTAAGTTGTTTTCATTTTTTTTTTTGATCTCACTTACGCAACATTTACGTTTTGTCGTGCAACCTTGTAAGTGATCACGACGCGGTCTCGGCATTGTATTTTGATGAGGCGGTGACTTACCTCATGTATCTTGTAAACCAGGGCTCAATCAGTTGCTTGTCGATCAATCAACCCTACGTCAAGCGATGTCAACGTCAAGACATACATAAGTACTCTCGTCATTTACGCCTCCCCGCGCTCTTTGTCTCGTGATCCTCTCACCCGCCTCAGCATCTCAACGTTTTGTCTGCTATTTTGCAGGCAAAAAATTGGTTGTCCTTTTTCGGTTCCGTGCCATCATCTTTTGTGAGTAGTTGTATTGTGATGGGGCCTTGAACCTAATCGTGTTTTGTACCCATTAGTTTAGTAGGGCTCTCGTAGTCATTAGGCGCATCTGTGCTCGCATCGAATCGCTCGTCCCTGGATAGTAAAATGTCAATTTGAGGTTTGCTGCATTTAGGCTTGTGGGTGGCACTCCTCAATGTATCGTCTCTTCCGCTGTCACGGTTGTGGGTGCCAATAAACTTTTTGAAGATGAATTGGTCTTGGAATATGTAAGATAGTATGAACAGCTTCATTCAATCATTTTGGGTTGTGTACGCTGTGGAGCGTTCGTCCCTATGGTTGCGCTCGACGTTCGGTCCCGAGCGTTAAACGCTGTGGCGATTTTCTTGGTAGCTGTCCGTCTCCCCGATCGTCCTCTGTGAGTGGTATGGGTCGGTACCGCTCAAACTATTGCACGCTCAGCCGACTATTTCCCTGATGGATGTATCTACACTTATTGCGAGTCCATGCTAGCTGTGACTGATTCTTTCTACCTGATTACTAGATCCCACAACTAGCCGGATTTCTTACGAGGTAGCTGTAGCGGAGGCAGCTGCGTTTATTATATTCTTTGGTACGTCTCCAGTACATGAATGATTGCCGTTTGCTAAAGTATCTTTCTTTTAGCTTTCATCTATTACGATATCAACGTCTCGTATGCGATCATCCAAGCTACCCGTGGAAAGGGAATCTGGATGTCTTCCATCGCTGCAGCAAGTGAAGCCCCTGGGGCTCCTCTAACTCCAGCCTTGCCTGTGGCTCAATATACTGCAGGTCTCGGCGGTCAAGTTCCATATACTACGTATGGAGGCTACCCTCAAGATGCTCGCCTATAGCTGTACAACAGCTATTCCGCGCAGCCCCTAGATCTACAGTACTACAACTGTCCTCCCGGTTCATCTGCTTTAATGAGCCCTTAAACCCCTCCTGGCAGAGATTACCCAGCCTCCCCCTGGCAGATATTACCCAGCCCTATCAGGCAACGCGCCCCTCTCATCCCAGTCCAATCACACCCCATACCCCGCCGCCAATCAGGGCCAGATCCTTCCCGGCGGATATCAGAACAGCCACACTATGGGATAAGCCATGCGGTCCAGTCTGAAGGAAGTGGTGATATCCGCGACGGAGGACGTTTATGCGTTGGTCCACGAGAAGACAGGAAGCTTTGGTTTGTGCTTCAAATACATTCCCCCATGTATGCTTTGTTCCATTTGCATAATTGATTTACCCTTGCGACAATCGCTCGTATTGATACCGAGGAGTCGCTCCTACACACGAGTTGCAACAACTGATTTGATGAAATATGCTTCTTGCATCCATGGCATGCGGGCGCCGATAGATATTCTTTCAATCCTTCGGGCAAGTCTCGCATAATCGAAGTTGGGTATCATCTTCTTATGATGCGCTGGTAACTTGCGAAGGAGTTGTTCCGCGTCGGGCGCGGAACCCCGTCAGAGCGAGAGACGGCGTCAGTAGGACCGTCGGTCACCCAGTGTAAGTCCAACACGTCAAATTATTTGTCTGAGTTGAAAGTCACCATGTGCACAACATCTCTTTTAGTACTTGTGATGATTGATTCTAGGCCCCTTGATCGAGAACTCGGAGGATTATACAAGTGACCGCAAGAGTGTCTTCGCGTGAGCTGGCAAGATTCGTGCTGCATCGACAACTTGAAGACCGAACTGGACCTTCAAAACTCAGTGCGCTCGATCGATATTCTGGTGACAAATTATCGCAACGCACACATCCTCGAGCATTGTTTACCTCACGGACTCGCTCGGAGTGGCCCGAGTCTTCCTCTGTGTAGCTCACTTAACGACGAGGGAGAATGGATTTTTATAGATTGATGAAGGTCATCCAGAGATCTGGTTAGTGCGGAAGTCCTAACTTCTGCATCAGTTCATTGGAGCCTTGCAACCGGGGTGCAGCTGTTGCCAAAATGAAATCCTCGGAAGGTCATATATAGCTTTCTTAGCAAGATGGGATTACCCGTGAAAGCGCGTGCGTCATTTTGCAGACGCGGCGGTTTGTGGACGGGCACTGCAGGCCTGGTGTGCTCCACTGGGATTTACCAGACTGTGACTCCCGTTTGATACATACCATAGAGACAAGTTATTGATTGATTTGTGCCATGACAATCTTCAGTCATTATACTGCTAGAGTGAACTTCGACATTGAATTTCTCATAATATTTATGTTGGATTCGTTAACGTACGCCGTCGCGTGTCTGCTAACATACACACAAATTTTAGCCGCGTAAATCTGAACTTTGTTGCCATTGCGCTGCTTCAGCTTTTTTTTTCGGTATCACCGCACGAAAGAGTACCATGCCTGCTTCCTCATCCCAGACATTCTAAAATACATTTTCTCTGATACCTATGACTTGGGCACGGACGGTCGTTTACATGTTTGGTATCACGGCTGATCTCAATCTAATCCTTCAAGGAGTGGCGCGACGTTCTCTAGCTGCTCTATCTCGTGTCTGTCATGCCTTCAAAAACATATCCTTAGATGTGCTATCGGTCGAGCTGGAGAATTCAAACCGCTTTTCGTTGTGGCAGGAGACCTATGACAGGTGATAGGAAGCTGGTACGTGCTACTTGCCCTCTCAGCCTCTATGTCAACTGCCAGCTCCCACAGAAACATATAATCACTGCGGATTGGTCGGCCTTCGAGCAATATGCATCTCGGGTGCAAGTTCTGGGAGACGTGAATTCAAGTCTTTTCGGAGGCATAGTCGCACATGCCATGATAAGTTTTTCTTCGCGCTCGCTGTTGGTACTTAACCTTGAACCTTCGAGGACTCAGGCGCGGAGAAGGTCCTCATAATCTTCATGCATGCATACATTGCCGCCTGGACAAATTGATTGTCTACTCGTTCGATTTGATCTTAGGAAGTAGTCTGATAGAAGGCTGGGTGATTCTATGCAGACGGCTGCAGCTGGTATCCGAGCATCCTGAAACTGTGCTTGCCGTCGAGCGCTCCCTGTGCAAGCTGAACGATCGAATCCTCTGGAGTGTATCCTAGACGTACTAAAGAGTGGTGAGCATATCGACTATGCATTCAGCTCCGCACACTCACTCCCCTCGTGCACTTCTCCAGCTGGCAAAAGGTCAATCTTTCGCATTCTTATGTGGCGTGGTTTGACGATGATGGATCGATCTGCCTACGGCTAAGAAGACCAGGAGGGGGAGTTGCAGCTGCCTTTTGGGTCGGATGCTCTCTCATTGAACAACCATTGCCAGTCGCGGTTGTGCCTTCGGCGATCTTGCCCTGCTTGAAAGAGCTCTCCGTTGAGCTCGAAGACGGAGTTTTGGACCAAGATGCACGACAGACCAAGTGGGAAGAGGTATCAGCGTACAGTGGTGTTCTCACCTTGGTCAGGTGGCAGGCCTTATGATTTGCCTATGTGCGTTTCATCCAAACGCTATGGACATGGAGTTCGGAGCTTGACACAGCCGTGACGCAGGACTGACGCCGCTGGTCTGATGCAGTGCCGATTCTGCATAGAAGTTTGGGACAAGCTTAGCAAGAGAGCGTCGCCACATTTGCAAGTTGGACCGGGAACCAGGGATGCTGACGTGAAGACCAACACCAATGCGGGGGGACTCGCAAGTAATCGCTGTATGGTTTTGAATAGTGATTTCTATTGTGGGGTGAGTATTTGTATGCTTCCAGTACCAATGGCACCAACCATACAGTATCATGTCGGTTTCTAAGCTAACCGCTAGTGACACATGGATACCAGAAGAATTAAAATTACTCAAATGACATTACCGATGGCTAGGTAAGCGAGCGAAGGACCTGAGAAGTCTTGCACGACGATAAGGGAGGGAGGGTATGGGAGGAGGGAGAGTCATGCAGGAAGGGTGCGTGATGGTACGCTAGAGAAGGCATAGAATACCGAGGAAGGAGGCGTAAAAGGCCTTGTACTCAGCTTGGTACATGTAGATGGTAAGTGGTAAGTATGTGGCCTGAGTTTTACATACACTAGATTCTCAATTGTGGGATAGACACCGATATGATAAACTGTTCATGGACCAAGGGAATGGTATAATCAAATGGACAAGCATGTTAAACAGCAAATACGAGAACCGAGCTATGTGTGCGCAGCGCCCACGCTCGTCGAAGTCGACTGAAACCGTGCCAGCACCTCGCTGAGGGCTGCAAAATCGAACACCTTGGGCTCCCTCGCGAGTGTCATCGTCGTGGTCGCAAGCAATGATGTATCGTGTCGGGTCGTGGTGATAGATTTCTTCTTTGAGGAAGGCTTACCGGCCTGAGTGCCTCCTGAGATCCATGCTTGGACAAGGGGGTTGTTGGGCGTTGGAACATATTTGCACGCTGCAAAAAGGTCTAGATGACGGTAGAAGTTGTCTGTGGGATTATACAATGGAAGCGCTGGGATAATACACGCGTAAACACGTATGCTTGATAAGTGTCCAAAGTTTGAAACTTACCAGATTCAAGAAGTCCGAGTGCTTGACGTGGTGTTACATGACGCGTGAACATAACTGGTTGAAAACCATGTAGAAAGTATATCAAAGGAAGAGAGAGAAACCACTTACAATAGGCACAAACTACGATACAAGCTCTGAGCTCGACGCGGCACTGAACGAGCACTTGGCCTCCGTTGGTGATGGCGTCACCGATAAATTTACATGCTGTCGGAAGCTCAAGCAACAAAGCTTCGCGACCATTATTTGGGATATCAATAAAACAGTGATTAAACAGAGGAAGATCTGGCTTCGGAAGTTGTGCAGATGAGATGGAAAGCACATGTGTCATGCCCAAGTCCAAAAGAAGTGATTCGGCAGCATCAGGATCTCCCGGGAAGTCACTGGGTATTAAAAAGTGTAAACTGCAATGCGGTTTAACTACACAATCGAGGTCCGCACCTACTAAGGTATAATTGATCTGGTATCACGGGTACGGTGTCGGCAATCAGGTCGAGATATTTAGATACTTCTCGTTTTTGCCTGCGCTTCCAGGCGATATACTCGCTGTTTGTGCATGAAGGCTTATAACGGCACTCGCCGAAAGCAATCAGTTGCTTCATGAATCCATAATTGGGGTGAATTTTTGGTCGACCTGTGTAGCCGAACGATCATGAGTCCAATGAAATAAGTAGGAGGTTGGATCTTACGTTTTCGTACGTATTGTATTGCTGCATGAGCAGATAGCCGTTGGGTGGACATTACTTGACACGCGAGAGCCAAGCTAAGTGCTCCACAAAGAAAGCATGGATTGAAGTGACGTAAACTTACGGTAGGCACAGACGACAGTGGGGCTTCTTGAGACGCCCATGGCACAATGAACTAGAACCTTTCCCCCTTGGTCCAATGCGTTTTGAATGAAGCCGCATCCCCGAGGTAGATGTATAAGGAGATCTTCGTACTCTGAGTCTTGCACGGGTATAGTGAGGTGGTTGTGGTCTGTAGACGAATACTCGGTGCAGACTGAAAGGATATGTGTTATTCCAAGGCTCTTGCGTACATCGGTTGATAGAGCGGCAGCAAGACTGAGGCCTATGTCAGATAAGGTCATAGTACTGAACGACGGGCTGCATACTTTCCAATATAAACATTGTCAGCAATGATCGGGTCTATCGAGATTGGTACATCTGACCAGGTCATGCTTGGTGAGTAGGTGAAGAAACGGAGAGAAGGGAAGAGAAAGGTGGAGCTGGCCAACTAATATGATGCCAACGTTTATACCAGGGCCGGTATGGAACCGGTGGAAGGCTGATCACAGGTTCCGATCGTTTTTGGGTTTTGCAGATGCCCAGCAGAGCCATCATATCGGAAGTTGCCGTTGGACCGGAGCATGCACCGTGTGAATGTTGCATAAGTGCACTCTACTCCTCCCAGACTCAGTCGCCCGCGCGTATATCGCTCATGGGTACCAGTCTGAATACAGCTGGCATCAAAAGTAGAATTATTGGAGCAAACGTACTGCAATTTTTGCGTTGAGTCGGATCTTGGTTGATAGCGATATCATGGACTCTTTCTGCTTCACCCATTGGTATAATTCCCTCAGCACATTCATTGCCAATTGATACAATTTTCTCCACGGAGCCGAGAAAAAAGGGAATGATACTCACGTACTAACGGCGCGGATGTTCTCATTCTTCACGAGGACTTGCTTCTATGATGAAAGGCTCAAGGTGGTAGAGCCACCGCGCTGGTGTACACATTTGGGAATGATGCAGTGTGTCAGTGAAGCCGCGGCGCCGTCTGTGGAATTCAGATACGAATCATATAAGTTCGAACCGACCCTTGTTAACTGCGCCTTCGAGTAACAATGAGACAGCTTGAACTGTACTGTGTAAACCCTATTTCTGTGCGCACACCCCTGCGGGCCGGCGCGCGCCGCCAAGTTAGGTTTTCGAACCCCGCTCCAAGTCCTAATGCAGACAATTCCACCTTCAAACATTTGAAGTTAACGCCCGTACGACAAGCTGTTTTTCCATTAACGCACAAGAGATGTCAAAGAGGCGGGTAGCTTACTACTATGATGGTGTGCTCATTGTAAAATCCACACTTTTTGTTCCTAACGAACTAATACTACAGGCGACACCGGTTCATATACGTACGGTCTTGGTCACCCTATGAAACCGCATCGAATGCGCGTCACGCATGATCTTGTATCAGCCTATGGAATGCTTGACAAAATGCACGTTCTGGTATGCCTTACCCCCTGAACCATGTATTCTTCTGTTAAGAAAACAGCACATACGTAGCGTCCCAAACGCGCTACTCCTGAAGCTATGACAGCTTTTCATACGGACGAGTACATACATTTTCTAAATCGCGTGACGCCAGAGACTGCAGAAGAGTTAACTTATCATGGCACCCGTTGTGAGTACCAGCGATTCCTCTTTGACGCACTTGTTACCCATGACATACCTCCACAGTTCTGATGGGCGAGGACAACCCTGCATTTGAAGGTGTATTCGAGTTTTGTTCAATATCAGCCGGAGGCTCAATATGTACGACTATGACCCTTTACCTGTGCGTTCTGCACTGACATTTTTCAGCTGCTGCACAACGAATATCTTCAGGAGCCGCAGATATCTCTATCAATTGGGCAGGTGGTCTCCATCACGCGAAAAAACGGGAGGCATCAGGCTTCTGTTATATTAATGACATTGTACTGGGTATATTGGAGCTCCTGAGGACATACCCCCGCGTTCTGTACATCGATATCGACTGTCATCACGGAGATGGCGTAGAGGAAGCATTTTACACCACAGACCGCGTCATGACCTGCTCATTCCACAAATTTGGGGAATATTTTCCCGGCACCGGTACCCAGGAGGATCGAGGAAGAGGAAAGGGGAGGAACTACACGGTGAATATCCCCCTGAAGGACGGAATTACGGACGAGGCTTTTAAGAGGGTGTTTGAACCGGCGAGTACTCGTCAAGTATTCATCTACTTCCGCTAACACTGCATCAGATCATAAATAAGATCATGGAAATTTATCGACCTGGTGCAGTCGTCTTACAGTGTGGAGCGGACTCTCTTGCAGGGGACAAACTTGGATGCTTCAATCTGACTATGAATGGACATGCTCACTGCGTCCAGTATCTGCGCGCCTTCAATGTCCCACTCATCCTTCTTGGAGGCGGAGGATATACAGTGAAAAACGTTGCGCGGACTTGGACGTACGAGACTGCATGTGCTCTCGGCATTCAGGACGACATTGATCCCAATCTGCCATGGAATGAGTACTTTGAGTGGTTTGGCCCGCGTTACAGGCTCGAGGTACCGGAGAACAATATGGATGACTTGAATGTACGGGATGGAAGTTTGGACAAAGTGCGCGCGACTGCACTGCAGCAACTCTCACAACTACCTTGTGCACCCAGTGTCGGGATGCATGAGGTACCAAGGGAAAGTCTGGGGCGGCACCTTGGGTTAGATATTGCGGAAGAAGATGCCGATGAAGACGGTGGCACCGATGATCTAGATCGTCGGCTTGCTCGTAAGCGTCAACCTGTCATCAAAGCTTAATAGAGTAAGTCTGACACCCTGCAGAACACTCCCGGTTCGTGTACAAATTGCAGGAGCCAGGAGGCTCCGACGAATCAGATGATGAGCGGTATGACTCTGACGGATCTTCATATCGCCGACGGAAGCGCATGAGTATCCTCTCAAATCGTGTCGTCAATGTTGACCATGACATCGGGAGAGGCCCACCACGGGGACGACGCTTCTTTAAAAGTGCTGTGCGGTGGGACGAGACGTATGGCCGTGTCCGGTTGGGTAAGGAGCCGGTACTGGGCTCTCTGAATGGGAGTAGACTGGGGGGGATGATGGATGCGACTGGACGGAGTACTCCAGGTGGAGATGTTACTATGGAGGAGTGGGAAGATGGTACTTCTGTATGATTTAGGTGAGTGGTGTTACAGCCTCCGTTTGTACATTCGCTGTTATTAACTACCTAATCTTAAACGTGACGTTCACCTTAGAGCTTTTGCACTGGTTGAGTGCCTGTTTGCGCTTTAGTACAACATAATATGTAGTCCCACAGGTGCCTTGCAAGTGTATTCCTCTTCCAACGCGCTGAAAATCTTCACCTCTTTCAGCTTGCAATTTAAGTGGACTCGATCCAGTTGCATACTCACTCGCGCATTCTTCGCTTGAAACAATGACTAGAGGTCCATGCAAGGCTGCGAATACATTCCCTAGACTTGCCTGCTGGGTGGCGTCCATGGGAACTTTGTATATCCAAAAAGCAAAATCTAACAGTCATGCGTTTGTAGAGAGCGTGTCAATCGGAAGGCTCACCAAGAGCTAGCGGTGATAACACGCGCTACCGCTGAAGCGTTATCCCACATTTTCGTTCACTGTCTCCCGGAAGACGAGCACTCGTCGCCCACATCGTGGCATCCTGTTGACCAGAATATGTCGGGGAGGTTGTCGTTAGAAGCCCCAGTTTGTGGTGCAGGAAGCATGTGCCATCCGAATTCAGAAGACAGCAGGGACTTCATTTCCGCCTTGAGTCAGATGTATGGCTCAAGCGATCACGAGGATGTCTGCTCTTGTTGGCATTCACCTGTTGTCTTAGCTCAACTGTGATCGAGCTACGATGCCTCCTTCAACCTTCCATAACTTAATCTCATCGTTCTCTATCCATTGTCACGTCGTTTCTGACACATTTGACCCTTGTTAAAAGACTTACAGCATTCTGGGGCTAATTTTCGACAAGCCGATTACTGAAAAATGTTTCTCGCCACTGCCGTCCACTCTGCGCAGTTCGAAACTCGAGAGTCGTATTTAGACCTCAAGCCCTTGCCTTCTTGCGAGCCTATGTGGGCTAACCCGATAATTGTCGAGATCCTCATACATCGCCCGGGCGCAGTGCTCTGCTTGCTGCACCTATGTTCCAACTTCCGCTCGTTAGCAATTCGGATAAGCTCACCACCAGCATGCTTGTTCTTCGGGAGCACCGTTCAACGAAAACTCGGAGCTCAGGCCGCCTCAGGGGCATTTGATATTCAGTCCGTTGTCTAGCTCGCCTCAACATTGGAGCAGGAAATCGAAAATGGCATACTGTTTGCAACTTGAACAAGAGCGTGACACTGTCGAAGTGCAGGTATGTCAGTACTAAAGTTCGTTGACAAGAATGCAGAAGAAACGTGATCGACGAAAAGGGATTCAACCTATGGTAGGAGTGTGTTGAGTTGCCAAGGAGAGTCGAAGCCTGATTTTTGTGAGTACCTACATACTTGTCAAACCAAAAACTCAAAATTCAATACTACAATAGGGCGCACAACTTGACAGATTCTATAGCCTTTGGTTATCGTCCACATGAGAAGACAAGGTCTTGGGGTGTGCCGAGACCACCGGCGAGTGAGATGGCCCTCGCATTAATTCCATGGGCCCTCACAATGGTTCACTTTGCAACAATGTGAAGTTTCTAGATGTGAATGGGTGGTCTTTTGCCGAAGACCCGCCATGGGCAAGTACAATAGCAAGGTGGGTTTGTCGTTGGCAAAGCATTATAATTTAAATAGGGACGCTACGGTTGACAGAACTTCATTTCCATCTCCAATATCTCAACCTCCTTCGCATTAATATGCAAACAATCGAATCAAACGCCGCTTCATCAGAAGGCAATTCTCACAATGCACTTCATTCGACTATTTGTCGCTTTCCCACGGAAATCCTCTGTCAAATCTTTCTGTACTGCATGCCAGAAGACGAAGAATGGAGATTGACGCCTGAACCAGATCCGAGTCTGGCCCCCATGCTGTTGACCACAATATGTCGACGATGGCGGGACGTTGTTGTGGACATGCCGAGTCTATGGAGCAAGCTGCGAATGGAAGTCGACGGTGACTGGCAGAAGAGAGCTTTCTGCTATGAGTCCTACCTCAAGCAATCACAAGGACGTCAGTCATTGACACTCGAGATTCATGACGCAGACTGGACGGTGCCACGAAACCTGCTCCAACCATACGTTGACCAGATATCGAATCTGTCTATCGAGTTATTCCGCGGTGCTGGTTCCTGTCCAGTGGTGGCAGCGGACTTCGGCGGACTTCAGGAGCTGAGCATTTACAATTGTGGTACTGCAGGAGCCATCGCGCATTCTGTCGCACAATTGCCTCCCAACACGCACAGTCTGAAGTTAACGAACGTGTGGCTTACCAAGATGGAGTTATCTAGCTTCGACCCTCTTGCGTGGGCCAGTCTCACAAGTCTTGAGATCATGGTAGGGGAATTAAACTTGATCCCCTGCTTACTCCGTCTATGTCCCAATCTCTCGTCCTTGACGATGATGGGAACATTCACGGGGGAGATCGAGACCTCAGAAAGATTGGAGCACACCAAACTTCAATCTTTGCGCCTATACAGTGCCTCGCGTTTCAACACGCACGAGAACCCGAGCAGAATTTTTGAGCTATTCGATGACGTGACACTCCCCAATCTACGGGAGGTCGAGGTTTGCAATATAGGAGGATGGCCTCACGAAGAGTTCAAGGAGCTTTTGGAACGGTCGCAGTGTCCCCTAGAGCGCCTGAACTTTGGTAGTTTTGTGATAAGCAAGAAAGAACAGCTAGCAGAATACGCCACCCTTCTTCCTTCACTCAAAATATCGATGTATCCTCGTTATTAACAGACAAAACTCCCCAATTTGGTTTCAAATAGTACATAGCAGTATAGTAGTTGATGATAGCAGACTTACAATATAAAAGTTAGAAACGACAGGGGTTGTATATAATAGCGCTCGATTTTGTGACATTACGTCATCCACTCCAGTACAATTTCAACATTGCCCCTACGAGTTGTGTTGGCTACCTTGAAGATGCAGGCAGTTCAACAGCTAATCTCATTTGCACCGCCTATGACTATTTTTCCCACTCATCAACCGCCGCTGTGGAGGGCGAAGTCACAGCTTGATCAGTTGGTGTCGATGGACCTCCACGAGCAGCCATGGGTTGCAAAGGGTGGTCTGAATATCGAGGAGATATATATATATATGATATGTCAATACTTGCTTACCCACATGGAACTCATCGCTTTTTGTGCCAGCTAAATCCACATGGACCGTGATATCACCCGGGCCATCATCAAGCTAATTCCTCTCTTCATCATCCGAGTCTGAACATCTACCTTGATGTTCATCATTCGAACTCGAGATAAGGTCCGCGGTCGTGGTAGGCAGCCCAGCAGGTGGCGGGCCAACAGTTGGTGGCTCGGGTTAACGGTGGATGGTGAATTTTTGGTCATCTGTCAAGCCGGTTACTAACTAACTTATTTCTTCCGACTATGCAGTATGCTTGTTCTGATATATTGATGCCATGTTATTGACGGTGATCGGATCTCTATGGCAGACCTCAAAACTTCGTACTCCTGCATATCTTCTATCAACCACTCTGTCATCGAGTTCGCCAGGTGCCATCCTGCGGATGTCATCAATCGGACTTCGTTGTTGATTGCACCTCCTGATGCGTGACACAGGGGTGGTTGATGTAGATGGCAGGGGTGGCTAGCCACTGACGGTGGTAGCTGATCGGCGTATCAGTGTCACATAGATCGTGGCGGGAGTGATGATGTCAGACCAGACGACCCGGAATTTGCCGACAAAGAATGTCCCCCGGACTCTGCCCTGGCAGACGTGTCCGCCAGACTTTGAGGCGGAGTCTGCGTAGACTCAACACAGACCGGTCATTTCCTACCTCCCGTTCGTACCTCTCGTATCGGCGCCTATCTCAACAGAGATCACCCAGTCCATGACTCTGCACAAGCGACTTGCATCAGGTGTCTGGAGCTTGCCAACCAAAGTCATATCTTATTTAAGCATTGCCTATTGAGCCCCTATACCGGGTGTTGAACAATCCGACTGACGGGCATCCACACACAAGTAAAGTTCGCTGCCTCCCTCGCATCACCGTATCCGCACAGTCGAATTGGACCGTAATTTGGGCACCATTTACATTGCAACCTGCATATGCGACGTAGTAAGTACATAGGTAATCACATCGTTTTTCCGAATCTCATTTGGCCCTTCAGACTACAAGCATTAGACATGCACCGCTGTCTTCTGTTGGACGAGATTCTCGAAGTGATATTCGATTTTGTCTTCAATTCTATGAAAGTGGTTGACTTGAGAAGTGCTTCCAATTGTCACCAAATCCCTTATATCTTACCGTCTTGCTATCACCACGATAGACGCTCTGTCTTCTGCCTCGCGCTCACATGCCACGCATTCCGTGATATAGCATTCGGTCTCCTTTATTCTCACCTGTGCAGCGTCCGGCCTCTTATCAAGTCCCTTCCTCACTCGGAATTGGTTTTCTCGGGCACAGCGTCCCTGGTGCTTACATCTGAGCAGTTCAACTCATCGATTCCCTACGCCGCACGCGTCAAGTTTCTCTTTATGCAATACGACCACCACGGGACTGTATATGCAACCCTCCTTGCAAGTGCGCCCAAAGACACCCTGATATTTCCCAACCTGCGCTCGCTTACATGGTACGATGGGCGCATCACCTCTATTCCAGTTCTCAGACTCTTCCTACCTACCCTCGAGACCCTCTCCATTGACATCACAGAAACATCATTTCGCCAGGCCATAATCCCTGATCTCCATATTACTGCCCCTCACCTCAAAGCTCTCGAGCTTATGGGCAATCACGTCGCAACTCAGTCGGAAATCGAGTTGTTGTTGCTCACTTATCCTGAGGGTCTCACAAAGTTTTCGTTTCAATGTTGCAATATCTTAAGTGGCTTGCTCGATGTTATTGCTACATGGCCACGCCTCCGATGGCTCACTCTCCAGCTGGGTCCCGAAAGCATCCCCACCGTACCACTCCACGAGCCACAAATGTTTCAGGCACTCACTCGCTTAAATATTTCGTGTAACAATCTTGGAATTTTCACATCTTTCCTGCGCGTCTTCCGAATGCTCCGGATGGATTCTGATACGTATTCTCTCGAATGTCCCAACCTTAAAACAATCCATATCAACGCAAAAGAGTGTAACACATCCAGCACCTGGTCCGAACTCCTTAGCAGTCTCACTTGTACGAAGCTAGAGCACCTCATTACTGAAGAGCTGTGTGATTGGTTCTCCTGCACATTAGCTGTCTTTGATTTCCATCCCCTCCTTGCGCACCCCATCGCCCTCGCAGAGCTCAAGACCCTTGTTCTCATCCCAAACGGCTACACTTCAACCATCACGCTCACCGATACGGACATCATCACGCTTGCTCGCACATGCCCACATCTCACTGTCCTTGATCTAGGGGTGCGCAATACACCTATATCACTATATGCCTTAAACTTCATTGTAAGGCGCCGCCGCGAGTTGCGCCGGGCCTCGATCTGTGTGAATGCGGAGCTTGATGCACTTGGAAGAACGCTTCCAAAAAATGACGTCGACAACGATCAAGGGGGTCTGCAACCCAATATGCAGCTGTTCCAACTACACGTCGGGGGGAAGTCGCCTATTGCATGCGTGGGCCCCTTGCGCCCATCGACGGCGCCAGACCTGATGATATCTATCCCACGGTTCCTGCACATGATGGCGCCGCGGCTTGAGAGTATCATGAAGATCTTGCCCGAGGGAAAGTATGGACGAAGATGGGAGATGGTGTCGGATGCTTTGTCGGTAATGGTGAAGGACAGTGCGAAAGAAAGTTGAGGATGATGATGGTATGATTTTATGATTTCGAGTATAGCTGCAACGTCAACCACGCCGTGCACTTGCTTACTGTTCCTTCCGTGTAGTATCACTCTTGCGAGTGGCTTAAATAGAACTCTGTTTGAATTGACATTGTGGCTAAGGTACACTAGAAAGTACAATCAGCTCAATTAGAAATAGGTTGCATCCTCGAGTCCCTCATCGAGTCCCCTTGATTACGCGCTAGCTCGTGCATAATTGTTCAATTGTTCAGGTTCTTGCATCACCTCGCGGTAACTTTTGTGCACTCGAACACTCTATATGCATTGAAATACAAACTTCAAATCATATTTGTGCTCATATAGCTCAACAAGAACCGCACATTCACTTGTTCCCGATGTTCTACATATTGTAAGGACGCGGCGATTACCCAGTTTTGCACGTCAATCTCAGCGTTGCATGTAGGGCGCCATCACGGTCCACATAGACAGGATTGCTGCCATGACACAGTTAGTTGAATTCGACAAAGGAGAAGAGTCACATTATATGTCGTTAGTACGATTGCTCCAAATACATCATGTAACATGGAGCGAGCTAAGGAAGCTAAAGACTTACTCGTACATCACCCAATCGCCCAATGGCTACCACGTGTAGACAGTAGGCTTGCCAGCTACCCCGCTATATTTTTCAAAGTAATCAGGTCTGCGAAGCTGACATGGGAACAAATAATACCCCATAGGATAAATCCATCAGTTCCTTCACATGAGTCAGAGCAAATAAACTACAAACTTACTCTTGTGGCACAATTGTCTCGGCGAAATTATCACTCGGCGACAGCTTCAGGGGTTTGCGGCCAGGTTTCCCTTCTATCTTAGGTGAAGCTTTCGTGCAAGCTGGAAGGCTAGGCGAAGAAACGCCATACAGAACGCGCCACTTCCACTCAACAGTGTACGCCACACACCATCTGCGACAAATTCATAATTTAACTTGTGCGTGATGCGCAGGCGTCTCTGGAACTTTCTGATGCGGAAAGAAACGACAAACTGATGGCTGTTGCCCATCTTGACCTCATGCACTTCAATCTCATCCGGTGGACAACCTAAAGATGATATCAAAACCTCACCCTTGGCTGATGCGAAACATGGTAGATAAGTTAATGCACTCTCACGTAGGGTCACTTACCATCATTATTTGCTAGTTTCAGCTGCGTAAACGATGCGTGGTCGCTAGTTACCATGCATGCGAGACGCAAATCGGAAGAGCATGCAGGCGAACACTCAGAGATAAATGCAGCGAAGGCAGCCACAACTTCTCGCTGGTTGTTCACAATTGCCCAATATACCGCTGTGTGATCCTCGATATTTGGTGTTTGTAGAAGCTTGGAGAACTCTTTAGTTGTAAGACCAGCAGCACAGACGTTAATGATTGAGGCGGCGGAGGATGGGTTAAAATCTGGAGTGAGAACGATATCACGAATGCGCGATAGAACCGCGGTGCGTTTCTGCCTGGTGGCGAATAAAAAGGAAAAGAAAAATGATAGGCTGAATGGTCGGAGAGTGGCCGATGATGTTTCAGACAGAGGTGTCGTGTCGTACGAGGGAGGTGCATCACCGGCACCCACAGACTTTTGATCATCGAAATCTTCTGAAGGATTGGTAGTCATAATGGCTAGTATACTAGAGGGGCAAGTCAGAACGTCGAAGTATAAAAAAGAAAATAGGGGCCACAACCAATTTCCTTTTTGGTCATACGAGCACTTTCGGCAATAATGGAAGTTTCCCCTCGACGTAACTCACCAAACACATAAAATCGATTATGGCGCTGATTTGTTTCGGTTCTACCTGATACGAAAGCATCCTTGCAACATTACCGCACGCAAGCATAAACTTCTTTGTTCCTCTTACCGTGCAATATCTTCAATTGGCAAGGACACAGAGATAGTAGCATCTCAAGATCCCACCCCTTGTGTCTTCTCAATCCCTAGTCATGTCTGCGTTTTCAGCATGCATAGTGACCCATGGAACGGATGGACACTTTCTGGTCAGTTCACATACTAGTGCTAGAATTGTGCTTATCAAACACTTCCCAGAGTTATCCACGTGGCCGCGTCGCCATAACCTCTTTCAAGGTCTATATCTTTCCAACCTTTCAACACATCGACGCATGGGTGACTCAATCTTGGAATTGTTACAGGTATTTTTGCGTTGCATGAAACATAGTCCGGCTTACTTTAAGTGCCTCATTGTTCGGTATTTGTTCCAGAAACAGGCCACCTTCGATGACGAGATTGGCTGCTTCCACCTAATTGCGATCTAGAAGCTGAATTGTTTAGCCAGAGCTGCCGGAATTGATGAGGAAGCATGCCTTCTGTTAGCACATCACTCCCTTGGAATATTTCCGAAGTTCTAACATGATACTATGTGATGCCTTTCAACCGAACCATGTTGGGGCATGACGGTCCTCTGTAACGGATGCCGCTACAGTCTACTTGCTCGTCAGCCTTCAGGAGATCTGATAATGTCGAGTTGTCGCATGAGGATTCAGTGAGTAGAAGCAGTTGTTACAGCACGAGAAGGAGTTTCAAGTAAGAAGCAGCCATTAGACATGTACGCGAATTATGACGTGAATGCGAGACTTGACCACGATTATGGCTCCAGATGTCCTGACTTGCTAAAGTTCTTATGGTGTGACCGTATTTTTCCCCTCAATTAAACTGTGCTGATCCTATCATTTCATCAGGTGCTTCGAGGGCTGCGCAAGTATAAAAACCCTCACAACTTCGACACATCGACAAGTGGCTACCCTCTCGATTACAATCATGCAACTCTCGTTGATTTTCAGGACGCTTATGTTCTTTGCCGCTATTGTTGCTGCATATTCCCCGCTAGACTTTGGGAAGAAACATACATGTGAGGACTTATGCGTCGATCTAATTAGTGAGAGGAATACTGATATGCTTTGCAGCTGTGGCTAAGCGCGAGGGGCTCGACTTTGACCTCACTCGCCAGTTGAACGTTAGGGCGCCTGACGTTAGTCACGTTTCAGCGCCCAACGATCCTGATGATCCTGTCCAGCCTAATGATCCTTTCGAGTCTAATTAAAATGACCGATGAGTAGCGACGAGAAGTGTGGGGAGTAACCATGCGTTACAAGAAAGGTACTGCTGTTTCTTTCTACCTCTTTCTGACACGCGATTTATTACTTTTCAGCTGTACAATAGAGGTGGACCGTGAGGGGTGCCACAACGTCGTCAGTCACTACTACAGCTTTTGTTTGTAGAATACTTTCTTTGCGTTTCGCTTCGTATCTTGTTCTGAGCAAGGAGATTCCAGACTATCGGAACTTTCAACCAATGGAATCGGATGATGTCATTGGTCATGTTCAAAGACTCGCAACAACACTGCGTGCTCTCCGCGGATAGTTGTATATTGCAACGTTAAACAGCAGAGGCAGTTTCACATCATTTGACCACCACGTGAAAGATAAGTGATGTCAACTCATTCAAGACTGGGCCTGCTGACCGCAACGCCAACACGACGGAACGTCAACATTTCAATGCAATCACTGCGCCTCAGAAAGATATTTCGCTACCCTTGTAGCCACGATTTTTGCAACCAGCCTGTCAAATGTGTCTCGACTGAATTGAAAGTTGACGAAAATTCATGCCGTTACAGTCTACTTGCTGGTCAGCCTTCAGGAGATCCGATTATGTCGAGTTGTCGCATGAGGATCCAGCAAGTAGAAGCAGTTGTTACAGCACGAGAAGGAGCTTCAAGTTCGAAACATGTACGTGAAATTACGACGTGAATGGGACACTTAGCTACGATTATGGCTCCAGATGCTCCTGACTTACTAAAGTTCTTACGATGTGTCCGTATTTTTTTCTCTCAATTAAACTGTGCTGATCCTATCATTTCGTCAGGTGCTTCGAGGGCCGCGCAAGTATAAAAATCCTCACTTTGACACATCGACAGGCGCTCACCTTCTCGATTACAATCATGCAACTCTCGTCTATTTTCAGGACGCTTATGTTCTTTGTCGCTATCGCTGCTGCATATCCCTCACCAGATTTGGGGACGAAACAAACTTGTGAGGATTCATGCGTCAATCTAGTTAGTGATAATGATACTGATATGCTTTGTAGCTTTGGCTAAGCGCGAGGGGCTTGACTTTGACCTCGCTCACCAGTTGAACGTTAGGGCGCCTGACGTTTCAGCGCCCAACGATCCGGACGACCCTGTCATGCCTAACGATCCTTTTGAGTCTATTTAGAATGACCGATGAAGGGCGACGAGCAGTGAGAGGAGTGAGCTAACTAACCTCTCCTTCCATTGGGCATTCGGGATTACTAAGAACTCAACGTTTAGTGCCCAAAATGCCCCGCTAACTCGACGGCAATACTTGAAAACAGAACTATTCCAATCACCACTCGGAGAGTCAGATCCACGCATACCATAACGAAAAAGATAATACCCAAGACGTGTCGTTGTGGTTTTGTTCCAGTCGAAGTAAAGATGCTAGTTCTGCAACCAGCCTGTCAAAGGTGTCTCGACTGACTCTGATTTAATTGAAAGTTGACGAAAATTCTTTGATTCATAAAACTATACTACACACCGAAAATAGTGTCGAGTTCACGATCAGGACCTTCCAAGCAGCATGAAAAGAAGTCTGCATCGGGATCAGACTTATAATCAACGTCATCATCACTGGCGAGTTTACTGACTCGCAGGTCATCGTCATTATCATCCAGCACAGTCGCAAACCTCTTGAGGAGTTGGGCTTGCCCTGCGAGATGTGCTTGAAGCTCAGCCTGTGTTGGTTGCACCACGCGCATTGCCACAGGTCGGCAGAGTTGCGGTCCCTTTAGAAATGTCGAAGTTTGACAGGTGAACTCAGCTATGCTCGCTCAGTTCGCGAGCATAAAGCGAGCAGCCGGGGCTGCAGCCCTATTCATTTATTCCTGTACGCTCGATAATCGGACTCACCTACTACTTATATGGCCATCAGGCAAGCCTACGATGTCAATAAACGGGAAAAATGGCCTGACGTTTTTACGATACGTCCGTAATTTTTTCTCCCGATTAAACTGTGCTAACCCCATTATTTCGTCAGGTGCCGCGCAAGTATAAAAACCCTCGCGACTTTGACGTATCGACAGGTGGTCACCTTCTCGATTACAATTATGCAGCTCTCGTTTATCTTTGGGACACTTGTGTCCTTTGTCGCTATTGCTGCTGCATATCCCTCACCAGACTTGGGGACAAAACAAACTTGTGAGGATTCATGCGTCAGTCTGGTTGGTGACAATGATACTAATATGCTTTGCAGCTTTGTCTAAGCGCGAGAGGTTTGACTTTGACCTCGCTCACCAGTTGGACGTCAGGGCGCCTGACTTTCCATCGCCCAACGATCCCGACGACCCTGTCATGCCTAACGATCCTTTCGAGTCTAATTAGAATGACTAATGAAGGGCGACGAGCAGTGTGGGGAACTACATGTTACAAGGTACTGTTATTTCTTTCTACTTCTGATACGCGGCTCATTGCTTTTCAATAAAGGTGGACTGCGAGGGGTGCTACGAGGCGTCAGTCACTAACTACAACTTCTGTTTGTAGAATACTTTCTTTGCAATTCACTTCGTATCTTGAACTTTCGATCAAGCTTGGCACTTTGAATCGGATGATGTCACTGGTCAATCAGTCCCTCAATCAGTCATATTCAACATCAGCCTGAAATTTGCAACAATACTAGGCGTGTTCTCTGCGAATAGTTGGGAAATTCGGCCTTTCCGTCGGACAATTGTATCAGAAACGACATAAGAATGAAGCAATAAACTTGCAACAGTTGGACATCATGTGACTATCATGTGAAGGATAAATGACGTCAATTCATTCAAGACTAGACCGCAGTACTCAGTACTGACGAACTCGTCAACATGTCGATGCTCAGAACAATGCAATCTCTGCGCCTCAGAACGATTTCTCGCTATCCCTTGTCCTTGCACCATTCTCTTCACACATCCACCCGTCTCTTGCATTCTTCATCAGACGCACCTAAGCCCCACAATGCAGACAGTTACTTCAAAGATGTAGACGAAACAGCTCCACAAGACCCTACCATTCACCGCGTCGACGCTGCATCAGAGGCAGTACAACGTCCTTACGAGCCACCCTCAGGGCAGTGGAGTCAGGCGGGGGTCAGGACCAGCGAGTACTATGAACATGTTAGCAAAGACGAGCCGTATGACGTGCCTACTGGGCAAGCAAAAGAGAGCAACCTGCGGTACGGTGGCACCGAGAAACTAGGTCCTGAGATTAGTGATCCTGGGGAGGGTCCAGAAGGTCAATCGAAGGGAGGGCGTAAGCCAGAACGAAGTGCCTGAACATAATTCGTCGCCGAGGTATCATTGTCAGGTCGTTCTTTAATTCCTTGTAGTTTTTGATCGACTCATGACATATCACAGCTTCGATGATTCATGATAGGCGTGTAACGTTGGTGGAATGTCTGTATTATGAAGCGCTGGCATGGTTGTTGTACGAATACTATGTTTTCATCTGCAGTCGAGTGTCGTGTCTTCCTGGGCATTCATTGTCACTCATACTCGCCTTTACCAACCCGGAAGTTGATTTCAGCTGGTCACTCTACAGACACTACCTTCGACAGTACGTTCAAGGTCCATTGGGAAGGATGCAGCCAAAGATAGTGCATGTTGCTCAAGAAAGTGGTTACCCAGGACAACGCTTGACAAGACACTTGAAATGTTTTGTACAGTAGTATGACACTAAACGTCAAGCATATAGACCCGGTTGTTCGATCAGAGCATAAGCTCCAATACAGCCTGACACCTTGTTCCGCTTTGGTCCTTCGTGCCTCCTGGTTGGCAAGGTCCACGGCTCAGCCTCGAGTTTTACCAAGCACAGTAAGATCTGGAAAAGTACAAGCGCGCGCAATAGATGTTCGATCGGACAGCACCTGACAGAGAACTTGGTGATATCTGTGGCAAACACCTTCGGGCCTCCCAGCTGGAGGTGGACCTACATTCGTAGCGTGAAATACCAAACCAAGGCTCTCGATATTGGGGCATGATAGTAAGGTGACAAGGCTTCGAAACGTAATCCTGAATTGTGTCTGCAAGAAATGGGCAGTTCCAAGAGCAAGGCGCTTGAGGAGTGACCATGACTTGATGGTGGTGCCAGGTGCATCATCATCCAACCACAACATACAAAATTATGAAAGAACCTGCTTGAGACATGAGAAGCGTACGAAGGCGGTCGATGTATGAAGGTGGGGTGCACAGTCCAGACAGCTGTGATATGAATGGTTGTCCAACTTGCGCAGGGCACGTTCTACATTGAGCGCTGTTTCGGGATTGCCGTATAAGAACCGTAACGACTTGCGGTGGACACGTCCAGTCATGGTGAATGCCTCCTGAGACCTGAAAACGTTGAATACATGGTGTCCGTCCAAAGATCTGGCTTGGGTGAAGCTAGGCAGAGTCAGATGAGATTGAATCCCAGGAGGTAACACTTACACGATTTGAGATCCCGAGAACATTCTTGGCAGCAAAGGACTCCAAGGATTGGCGCTGAAAACGACCATGAAGAAAAGTCCGACATGGCATAAATGAACTTCATATGCGTGCTTCCGAGCTCGTGTCCCAGGATTTGCGCCGGTATGCATAACGCTCGGAAACCCACCAAGATGATTCGGTAACAGGCCACCGTATGAACTCACAGTGGCATTGACATAATGAAAGTAATGTCGATAATCGCACCCCTAGACGTGTAAGTGTACGTATGAGCTTCTAATGACCAGTCTCGGTCCATATATCTTGCGGAAGACAATGGAAAGCGGTTCCATATTCTCCAGCTCGGCCCAGAGCACATCCAAAGCTGTATCTTTGGAGAATCGGCGAACGCAAGAGAGACCAGCTGAAGAATGTCGCGCTATCCTGAGGAGATATTAATGTAGACAAAAACCAGAGACTGTGACCGACGAAGAAACACACCTTCTGAGCATGGGCCAGCATGCAGAGAACCTCGGGCTTGAAAAGTTCAGATTGAAAACAACACTGACTCAAATTTCAAAGAAGATGAAGTGGTGAGTGAGTTGAAAAAATAGTATGTGCGTCGCACAGGAAGACAGCTGCTGAGACTGTGGAAGAGAAAAGTAAGGTGAGCCGACTCTTCGAGCACTGCGGTCTTAGACGTACTAAAAGAACCAAAGCCCACGGACTCGGTGGGATCTTCACGTGATCGCGTTAGAGTCTATATTGCTTATTTCAAAAATCACATCACTCTGAATCGACAATGAATTTATTACAATCTGTCGCGCCGGACGAATGTTGAGATGCAAAAACTTTATTAGATTTAAGAGTTGAACATGTAGAGAATGATTCAAATCGAGCTTTCCCGATGAATAAAATCATGCAGACATCCTAATCAGTTCGCATCAATGAAAGTACAAAATGTTAATTGTCGACAAGACTCACAAGAGGTTGCTTCTTGTTCCAATATCGGAAATCGACGCAGTCCTCACCGCATGCAATGACTACAAGATCTCACATGTCTCCAAATGAAATCTACCGTTCTGCTTCTGTCGAGACAGGTCCTGTTGTATGCCGCAATATCATTGCGCGAACCTCGAATGAGATTGTGCTCCGGGTGACTATTGATCGCAATGCTGCAAAGCTGCCGTGCATTGCACACCTCGGTCTGGTAAAATCCCGTCTGCCTGTCCCATCCACACCTCGTGCAATGTTCGAGACACTTTTTTGTGAGACACATTGTGATATTTGTAAGATGAGATTTTTGGGATGAAAAGGATGGGGGATGGCTTAGTCTGATGCTTTGTGAAGTGAGGGGATTACTCACCATCGCGCTGGATTTATACCTTGGATGCTCTCGGTGGCGGCCTAGGACGATCCATACGTTTCACTGGAGAAATAACCCGATAAAATGTGATCGCTTGGGAGAGTTGCCAAAATGTGAAGGGATGTCTACCTCCATGGGGTCGCCGAAAAATTTAGTAGCAGTCGAAATCGTAGCCGGCAAAACAGCATGAGTGACGTGGCCTGCGGCATGAAATGCAACAAAATGACTGTAGGTCCTTAGGTGGCGGTCAGAGATAAAATACGTCAAAGAAAACCGACTGCGCATACCTGAACTTTATGCTGCTTGGAGGAAAGACTGGTAGCACGACACGTGAGACCTCAAAGCACATAATTGCGACAGGGATACTGATGTGGGAAAAGACCAATTAGCCTGTCAGTGTAATTAATGTCACTGAGATTTTTGTAAGCGTTAGCAGCTAGGTGCCGATGCTAGCCTCGAGCAAACATGACGCCACCTAGCAGTCATCCTACCGCCCCAAACCCTTTAGCAATGGAGGAACGGGGACGACAGTAAAAGCCGCAAGCCAATGGAAGATGAACAGCCCGCAATAAGCAGTGCTGTAAATTTTATGGTGGTATGTGGCGACATGCTTATGCTCACCTTCCAAGGGTGTTTCAAAAATATAAATGATATTCCATGAAGGAAGCGATGGTTATATCAAAATATCTTTCTGATGAAAAAAAACAGTTAAAATGTAACCTGAAGTGTATCCCCCCGTATCACGACCATTGATTGATCAGTTACCTTGCAAAGAAATAGATCAAGCACTACTCACTTGTACGTTATCGGGGAAAGACAGCTCGACCTGCCGAAAAAGCAAGATATGCGCGCGCTTTGGAAGTTACCAGGTAGAATATAAAACTCATGCTGCATCCATAGCGAGGCTTTGAAATTTGGTCCACCACAGCAATAGATCAAGCCGACGTGGACGGAACGCCAAACCAGCGGTGATGCACAAAACTGTGCAACCTTGTTAATGACGTAAGCGCACTTGAAACCGGAGAGACGACTCGGACTCACTAAAAATATAGCATAGTACTACTTGATTGTACGCCGGTGGGCATGATTAATCTGAAAAGGAGCGTAGGTGCAGTTCTACACAAGGTTCACGCCAGCAGTAAGAATACATGTTGGCCACGTCTGTGTTCAGTCGCCATACTTACACTGCACGTAGTCCACACCATACCACTATGTAGTGCCACACACTGCAGTAGTACCGCTTCGAATCAAAAGTTCAAGCTAAATCGGAGTTGATGCAGCGTCACGTGCGTATCATTTTACCGACTTGCTGTTCGTTCTGCACGAGTTCTAATCTCCGGCGGCTGAACGCTGACGTAGACCTGAATCACAAAGATGCGGTATATGAAAGAACCACAGGAGCATTACGTTGCAGGTATCTTTTTTCAGCTGTTTTCAATCATAACGTGTACAACAGCAAGGTGACCGAGAAGAGGGTTATGGATGGCAGGAGAGGCTGAGTCCAAGAGTGTGAGGATAAATCCGCGAGGCGAGTGACAGCTCGTTTCCCCTCCTTATCCTCTACGCTATCGACAAACATTTTCCAAGGCATCCTATACATCCATCCAACTAGAATTATATCAGCAAAGCTCCAACTCTCAACTGAAGCAGTCAGTTACTGATCAAATGCCAGCGCCAGTAGCGGTGTGCGTTGTTGCGGCTATTGCAGGTGTTGCTGCTGTCATTGCTTTCCACGAGGTGATTTTATATCTATCAAAAACTCCCCATTCCGACTTCACCCGTTTTAACCCTCTAATCTACTCTGCAGTTCGTCTTTGAACCCCACATTGCCCCTGCTATTGAGCGTTGGGCAGAGAACTTCCTCGCCAACCGTCGTGCTCAACGCAGAGGTCCTGTTCCTTTGCAATCAACCCGAGGGTCTGGGCATGGAGACCCAGCGCCTAGTGGTGCTGATCTGAGGAGAAGGACCCCTGCGGGAGAAGAAGATTCTGTCGAACTACAAGGGTTCAACCTCGATGAATGGCGGAACCAGGTCCATCGCACTACCCCAGGCACCGGTATGAGGCGGAGAGGCGGAGTAATTCCTGACACAGATGAAGGGAGTATATCTAGCACAATGGACGAGGTATGTCTGTCTTCCATCTTCTATCTTACCCTTTGATCAAATATGAACAGTCTTTCTCGTCACTCACGCACACTCCGCTCACACCCACCCATTTCATTTCCAATGTCTCCTCCCCATTCGCAGAAGCCACCTCTGTCTCCACCCGCACACCCAGCTGCTCCCACTTCGGTTCCACTCCCCATACGAATCCTCCCTACTCTACCCACCCAATTTCCCCGGTCATGCGCACTCCCATGCGTTCTCACGTACCATCGAGCAGGTCGTCTCTGCAGCACTCGAGCTCAAGCTCACACATCAGCGTGGATGTGCAGGGCAGGCATGTGGACATTGACCCTGTTGGCGAGCATGTTAACTTTAACATTATCAGCGGCGTCAATACGAGGATGCACGAGGATTTGAGCACAAACACCAGCATCATGGAGTCACTATCAGAACGTTATCCTGCTCCGCCCACTCCCCCTGTCATGCTCTCCCCACCTTCATCACACACTACCTTCTCCCCAAACAAAGACATTCTCAGTCTTGGGAGCAATAGCCGCTCCGGCTCTCCGCTTGACTTAACCTCTCCGCCTGTTCGTATTAGGGAGGTGCACCTCCCCCCGTCTGCATCCCTCTCAGGTGCCGCGAGCGCACTATCTCCCTTGATGAGCGAGCACGAGTTCATAGTCTTTGGCGAGGTATTAGATCCGGATGGGGTGGAAATCTTGGCTTCACGAAGCGGAAGTGCGCATTTGCATAATCCGTTTACTGATTTTGATGAGGAGGGTTCTGACAGTGGTAGTGAAGGGAGCTGGAGACGGGTGAGTGTGGCATACCGTAGGTGATGCTTGTTTTGAGGGTGAGGGTGTCGTATTATCAGAATGGTGGTGTAGTGCGCGTTGTTCCTTTCTCTCTTTCTTTCTACCATCTGATTATCTATTTCGTTGTTATCTCATACTCGTTGTTCTGCTACTCTTTTCCTTCGCATTGTACCTTCGCCCCTCTTGTGCCCGTTGTGAACCCAGTCGTGAATTATGCTACAACCTGTGCACGGTATTCGTGGTATGCAGATCGATTTTAGCTGGATACTAGTATTTGTTGTGCACTTGGGACTGGATGTAGATGATATTCGTCTTGCAAGTCGTGCGCTGGACGTATTAGTACTTGTGGAGGTACTAATCGAAACATCAACACTTCAAAACAGACATTATCGGCTATTCATATCATACCTTTATCCCGTACACTATTACCTAGGACAGCTCGTAGAGCACCGCGTCTCAACATTCTTCGCTGTTTATTGCAGTATATAAATATAGACTTTCTTCTCTCTCCAATTGGTTCTCAATTTCACTCTTGTTGCGTGCTTGTCACGGTCTTGTTCGATCTCTCTCCTCGTTTACGTTGTATCTTCAACCCTCGTTCTCATCATGATCATTTGGCGGGTGACTTTGAACATATCATATGAGGTTTCGGATGGATTCAGCTTTATTTTGATATCTGCAATTAATGTTTGATATATTGAAGTCATACCAGGTCATACAACGGCAGGTGAGTTTGATCGATCTCGTTCTCTACCATGACTATGTCGCGTCCATGAAATGAGCGAAACTCAATTATCTTTTCAGTGACACTATGACTTATAGCCGCCTTAGACGTTAGTGACGAGTGTGGGTGGGTGCTATTGTACAATCTGACTCAGTTCCCGCCGAATTCAGAAGGGGTTCGAACCTGTTCGAACTCGTTTGACTACCCGAATCTGCACCCGAATCTATCTTAAACCGGTTCGGGCAGTCACTTGCTATTGACAAGTTGCAAGCCCTATGGGGATAAATGGACTGGTAAGCCATCTCGTTAAATCAGCTCGTTCTGACATAATTATCACCTCAGTCTCTTCCCTTGAGTTCTTCACGAGCGCTTTCCCTGCTGCGCAGCCGCCATGACTCACACAGAAAAACTCATATCCGACATTACTATTGAACGAACGCAGAAGGCATTGGATGATGCCACCTCAAATTTAAACTCGACCTTTGCTAGAAAGCTCGACAAGTGGGATCAGGCAGGTTCGTCATTCACAATCCATCCCAGTAAGCGAAGGTGTTATTCAGATCACTACGCTCTTCTTCAGAGGACTGCGTCGTCCAGACCGCTCAAGAAGTTGGATCGGTGTACAATTTCTATACTCAGAATGCAACCATCAACTCTGCATCTGATGCAATGGTTGCGGACCTCTCAAAGAAGAATATGGGCGACTTTCTGGGAGAGGCGAAGAAGGTGATGGAGGCCCTGGATGTCCTGCAGCAGGTTCACCCGTTTGTCGGTGGTGTGTTATCACTTGTCGATGTTTCTGCCTCAGCTAATGTTTGGATGAATTTCAGTGGCTATACTCGCCTTCAAGGCTGTCGTGAATCTTGAGCTAACAAGAAGAGAAAACGATCGTAGAGTTGGACTGATGTTAGCTCAAGCATCTGACATGATGACCATGCTCCTCCAGTTCGTGATCTGACACTAGCTTTGAGCAATTCTTACTGACTCGATTCTATGATAGACTCAAGGACACCAGAGATCTTGCCATCGTGGGACCCCATGGCAACATTCGGGGGCGATTGGATCGTGTCCTGGATGGCATCAAGCAAGACATCGAAGATTGCGGAAATGCCATTGACAAATACTATAAGTCAAAATTCATGGGTTAGTTTTCCTCATATTCTTGGGCGTTTCATATAGAGAATCACATTCCCAGTGAAATTCTTCAGATCCTCCCATTGGGCAAGCGAATTCCTCAGAGTTTGCAACAGCTTTTCCCAACGTACGCAGGACCTTCAGCTCGCCTTAAATATCAGGACCGCGTTGAGAGTTGATATTGCCATTGATAAGCTAGACAAGCTAATTCGGACGCAAACCGATCGCGAAGCAAGATTCGAGAAAGAAGTGCAAATGCGCGGTGGAAGAGAGAAATGTTTGGAAAGCGAAGATAAACTAGCAGAGCTACTGAAAATCGCCGAGCAACGGGAAGGGCGTCCACAGAATAAAGCGTATGCTGATGCTCCTACCAAAGATGTCAACAAGCCTACTTCAAAGACCGCTTCTGCGAACGGATCGGTTGGCGAGCAGTCCCGCCTTGATGCATCGCTGCTTCATGAACTACGTGCTCCGTTACGCAACTTACTTGACGAGAATCGCACGCTCTTCATGTTTAAGCTTGATGCACAGACATCTGACATTAAAGATGCCATCAAGGATTCTGAAACACGTATAATGTGGGCCTTCAACAGCAGATTTCGACGGATCAAGGAACCAGTAAGGATTAAGAAACTCAACCTTATGCATCACTGACTTGGTCAATTTCATTAGCACCTACGATATATCTGGAAAGAGATGGTATGTCTTTGTGCAGGCGTGATCGAAGCACATACTTATCATCGTCAAGAAATGGACAACAAGTGTAAAGACACTATACTTCATTGCAGAACTCTATGATTATTACGTGAACCGGTTTTCTCGTCTCCGTCATAACACTCCACCACCAGAAGCAGCTTCAGATGCTTCATCGCTGGTGCTGCGAGTGCCATCTCCAACTCCCACCGTCTCCGTCATGTCCGACTCAGAAGGAGAAGACCGCGAACTTCCGGCAGCCGATCCTTCACACCAAGAACTTCCTACTGTCGATCCTGCAGATAAATGGTGCTTGAAATATTTGTCCGTTTTCTACGTTCCAAGTTTATCCGAAGGCTTCGACGGCGATGCGAATGGCTTGGTCAGTATAAGGGAAGTGAATGCTTTCACGTCCGCAATGCCTTCGGGTTGGACTCTGCCACAAGCACTTGCATACTGGGCTGCAGGTAAGAAGTTTTATCGTTAGTTCGAGCCAGTGCTTATGTCGGTGGAGGTTGGAGAGTGGACAGCCAGTACTATCATGCACGAATCGAAGAGGTCTTGAACAGCATGGTTTACGCGCAAGCAGATGTACTTCCAGAAAACAGGCGGTGTATTGCCACATACTTGAACTCATATGTCATCGATGGTGCGTTGCTCTGCCCATCTTTTGATGAGGGCATTTACACAGCAGACAGATATAAAAAGGCTTGTCCGTTCTATTGCAGAACTTGGATTGGAAGATTCGGACTTGGATCTCGCGCAATTGACTGCTCGGCGTCGTGAGGCTCAAGAAGAGACATTAACGGATAAGCTCAAGATTGTTAAGTATGAAATCGATTCCAAAGATTCTATCAAGCTTTTTGGATCTGGTCGCATCGAAAATGTGGGTTGCTGGCTCGGTGGTTGTACTGAATGCTCACATGAGTCACTGCTTGCTCAGTTCTTGCTGCCTTTACTTTACCTCGTAATCAGGAGGCATTTACAGATCATGAAACTTGCTGCCACAGTGATTCTGGTCGAGAGAGAGCTTGAATCTGCAACTCAAACGATAGAAAATATTTTGGAAGGGGTGTCTCTGCGCGTGGACCAACTGGCAGGTGCGTTTCTAAGCTATATCACGGTGTGCTATCTCTTCCACCATCACAGAGTCATTTCGTCAACAGGGTAATGATCCAAAAGCGAGATTCACATGGTATGCGCATGGCTTGGTACGTACAAACAGCAACTTTATATTGGTTTCTGGTCTGATACGTCGTAATAGTACAACTTTTGGCATAGCCCAGAATTAACCACAGATGACACCGAATACTGGGAAACTCATGATATTGGGCTTGATGACAGTAAGCTAGAGATCGATTCGACAGCATTGAAGCTTGGTCCTTTCAGTCTGAAAGAGGACAATGAGGGGATAGGAAAACCTGTCAAGTTCGTCGCATTTGGTCCCGTCCAGCAGCCTGAAGATAACATGGACGAATATATCCGTTTGCGGTGCATGAGTGACTTGTCCAATACGTGGGGCTACCCTCACGATATTCCGCCTTACTTATCGTTGGTCGACAAAGAAAGGCTCGATACCTTGTCCCAAGAGTTACCGTCCACAGACATTGAACGCTGGAATTCATTCGCTGAACTTCAGATGCGTAGACGGTTGTTCCAGTGAGTCCGTCTTCTGTCTATTTTATCATTCTTTGAATATCTGCATTTCAGGTGTCAGTGCGACGCATGTCATTACCTTGTTAGTGATATCCTTCATCGTTGTATAGATTGCGAGTCCAGTGAGTATTACGGAGATAACCCTCTCATGCAAGGGGGCTAATCTTCTTACATAGATGACTATGATGTGTGTGCAGATTGCGAATCTCAGCCGGTCTCAGATCACAAATACCCATCCGACCACAAGTCAACACACAACATGCTTGTCTTTCGCATGTCGATACCTCATGGTCGCTACAGCAGAATCCGGTGGTATGCCAGGAATTTCTTATCCACTTGCGTGCCCGCTGCAGTACCGCTAGAAGCACCATTGACTGTGCGAGAAGACGAATCTCAAACACAATCAGATGAGCCTGAACTCACGCATCTGATAGAAGCTACTCGAGCAGACGATTCTTCTACCCCTGTTGATTTGCAGGAAGGTGATGAGAAGCTGGAGGGGAACCCGGGAGTAGTATCTGGGGGAATACCTGAAACCTCAGCCGCGAATGGGGATCTACATGCTTGTACTGAATGCGGTGTTAAGATGAAGGGCATTTTCTATGTATGCCTTACCTGCGCAGGTCAGATTTCCGTATCTCTAACGGGGCACATAGCTTAACAATTATCATAGAACTCTATTCCCCCATTGCCCTATGCGGTGATTGTGCATTTCGTGACGTGTTCAACGTGGCCACGAATCACCACCCTTACAAACACTGGCTGGTCAAGATTAAAGACCGGGTTCAAGATATAAGCATCGAAACATCAGATGAACCTTTAGCCAACGTGGACGAATCTACTTCGCTTTCCTTACGAGTCGATAAGTTGGCTGCAATGGTGGAATCTCGTCTCGTAGAACTGGATCTCCGGCTTAGTACACTTGTCACACAGGTTGAATACCTCGTGCATAGTATGGCTGCATCGACAGGAAAAGCAGAGCTTCTCTCTGAATCCGTCACTGACTGATTAGCTCATGAATCGGCAGAGTGTTGTATTCGATTCTTGCTGTCTCGGCGACCTTGTACTAGTATAGATTGATCAGTACCAAAGTGTTATATATATCCTTGAGCTTCGTACATGTACAATAAACATGTCTGTTATTGGCTTTCGTTGTGCGGAAGAGTATAAAACCGGGAAAGTGATGTCATCTAGGTGTTCTTGTGTAGGTGATTCACACGGCGGTGCCATTTAACGTCTGTCCTTTTAATACGAAAATAAAGGAACAGATGTCCGTTTGCTTTCACGAACAGCAAGCACATCGGGGTCATCAATATTCAGGAGAGGTTTATATGTTGTGTAAAATGTGAAGAAAATATTTGAAATGTAAACTAACATAAAGATGGAAACATAACTTTAAAATTTGGCAGTGTTTTGTGCAGAATACAAAACATGAAGTTTTCACCACCATATCCCCATCGACAATATGTCAGTGACAATAAGAAATATAATCATATTTTATGTGATTGCTTAAATTTGAAGTTTCATTCTCACATACAACTCCAGACAAAACTTGAAAATTGGGATATGACCACATGCTTGCTAATATTTCAAGTTGTGTGCGACAATTGGACGCCTGGGAAATTTGATGATTGCAACCAGGGACAAAATGTGAAGACGAAATTTCAAGTTTTGTGGACAGACTAAATGAATTGCCCGCCCATTGCCCACTCATCACCTGCTCATCGCCCGCTATCCATGCTAATTCGCCCAACTGCATCAAGTCCTAATACTGTAGAGTTACACACCTAAGTTCGACCTGATATGGGTGTGACCGAATGAACATTAGGTTCGAAAGTTCGAAGGGGTGTGTGACGTGTGACATGTTGCGCATAGGTTCATTGTGTGAGACGACCGACTGGGCTGGGAGTCTCATTAGGCAGAAGTATTTCTTTCTTTGTATGAGCGCAGAGATGCCCGCGCTCAACCTGGAGACTCCGTCGCTAATGCTCACCCCTCGGAGCTTCGTTTGCAAGTTCAATTCCGTTCGGCAACATCACACCTTCTTCCTATGTTGCTGCAGAGTCCTGCCAATGCGGATCCGATGTTTGGTGAGCCATAACCCAGTTTACAATGAGGATGCCATCTGAAACATTTCCCTCCTCCCCCAAGTTCACTTTCTGCACTATGCATAACTTAGATGTTGCCCCCTCGATGCCAGCGATGTTGCCATGGATGCTGTTCTGCAGCACATTGCGCTAGGTGAATTATCAATCCCTGATGGCTACAGTGCTGATGGATTGGGTAATCTGCTGGCCGACAATGAGTCGGAGAGCTATGAACAAGCACCAGATGATACAGAGCCTCAATTTGCAGCTGTGACCACTGACAGTTCGAAGGAGGTTGATGTCGAGGGTCGCGGCAAGCGCAGATGCATTTCAAATACTCAATATAAGGACTTTTGGCAGCACTAGGACTTTTTTCGTGTTTTTACTGCATGTTTTCGTGTTTTTACCGCATGTCACAACTTAAGTTCGATGACCTCAATATGCGTGTGACTGTCACACGAAATAGGTTCGGTTCGCTCGCCCTGTGATGGTGTGACGAACTTAAGTGCGTAGCTGTACAGTAATCTAGCATCTTGTTTTTTGTTTTGTTTTCACTGTGATAAGGAAGCAATTGATTTTGTTGGAGGATGCAACGGACGAAGGAAAGATAGAATAAATTCTATAAATGAAAGTAAGTACTCAGTCTCAATAGTCGAAGACTGAGGTGCAAAGTAATATAAAACTTCTAATGAGCGCATAGCATATTATGTAAGTGAGTGTTGTTTGTTGTTGTCTGAATCAAAGTTATCACTTATCTATAATCTTTCAACACGCCCACTCAACGAATCAAACTCTTGCCATTCAACACTCCCATTCCTTCAATGAATCATCCATGCTTCTCACACGCAAGTGCCTTCATCAAAACATCAGCAATCTGTTCGTTCGTGGGAACATACTCAACATATATCTCTCCTTCCTCCAACTTTTCTTGGATAAAGTGATACTGGATCACTATATGTTTGGTACGTTCGTGAAACATGGCATTTTTGGCTAGCAGAATTGCAGATTGATTGTTGATTTGGAGAGTTATTGGGGGAGTTTCTGAGAAGTTTAGTTCTCTGAGTAGGGTCCTCAACCAAATGGCCTCCTTCGTAGTGGCAGTGGTGGCCATATATTCTACTTCGGTACTGGAAAGTGTGACTGAACTTTGCTTCTTTGAACTCCAACTAACTGCTCCTCCAATATTGAAAATATATATCTAGTTATCGAACGCTGGTCATTGACATCTGAGGCCCAGTCTGTGTCAACAAATGCATGTAAGTCCATTTCTGACTTCCCTTGATATGTCAAACATTTATTGACAGTGCTGCATAGATACTGATAGACACACTTTAGAGCGGTCCAGTGCACTTGTCTGGGGGTAGCTGCAAATCTGCTCACAGCACTTACTGTGAATGCGATGTCCAGACGCATCGCAAGCATCGCATACATTAGTGCACCTAGGGCACTTTGGTAAGTCTTTACATTGACTTTGGCTTCTGTTAAGGTCATACTCTTGTAGGATCGGATCTGAAGGACTTTGGCCTCAGCTCGTGCGCTGTGCCCCTTTCCCAAGTACTGTCCCTTATTTCAAAGTACTAACGATGACACGCCCGAAGGTCCGGACGAGTATCGTAGTATATCCGGATGTCTTCCGGATATCAGAGATGCGTATAAGGCTAATCTGGATGTATCTGAACTAGAAACTAACAGAGTAAAGACTACCCAAAGGTAGAGTCAAAGATATAGACTATTGGAATCTATCTGAAGTTTCGGAGGATGACAAGAGTAAGAAGTACTCAAGTCCAGAGGACGGAAAGAGGACAAACTAAGATGATATTCGAACTGAGGTACTACAGGACATTTACACGAGTTTATATACTAGTAGGCATAATGAAAAGATCAGTAAGCAGTATCCGAGGCTATGTAGAAAGCATATGCAAAGGTTAATAATCATGAGTCGGAAATGAACATAGGTAGATGGATCAGTAATCATACCGGTAATAGATATAGCCAAAACAACGGAAATAAGGAAATACCGAATAGGCTGTGTTTAACGTTACAGCAGTTTGCAGAAGTAATGGCGCAGCCATGTGTGAGAAAGTATGCTTTGAGATAGTTGGACTTAGAAAAATTCAGCTTGATTTGACTTGTGTGACCGCTCACATCCAAATCGTGTCACATTGCTCGCAACATTCCATATCATGCATCATGGGCACACACAAAACTCAGTACAAGAGTGCCGAGTTCATTGAAAGCTCCGATAATGATGATACCATTGAACTCACATCCTCCGAGTCGAGCTCAAGTTTATCAGAGTTCGAAGATTCTGGGTCAAACTCGGGATCATCCACTGCAGCAGACAGAACACTAATTGCACTTCTCCCAGCATGAGATAGCATCGACAGAGAACTTGATGCAATGGAACAAATTCCAGTCCCCTCTCAGCACAAAGCACCAAACCCTGAACCAAAACCTCGGCATAAACAAGCAAAAAAAGGCGCATATATTCAGGTTTACATGTACCTCACGATACCGCTGACATAGTACTATTCACACAGACAAGGCCCTAGCAGACACAGTGCAAGAACCAATTCAGAAACCCGAGGCTGTCATCCTAACGATCACATACAATATCTCCTTATTCCCTGCAGCTGAAATGAGAAAAGACTTGAAGAAACGACGAGGCCAAGGCACATACCTGAAACTCACTGCCAACGAGCCTTTCAACACATTCAAGGCTCAATTACTTGTCAAGATCGACAACAAAATGAAGCCTGCAACAATCAGCTTCGACAACTATATTGTTTCCTTTACAATTCCACGTCTTTCACCTTCGCCCCTTGCAATTACCAACCAGAAAGACTACGATGAACTCATTGCTCGAGTCAAGAAAGCAAAAGACCTAACAGCAACTGTGTATGTACAAGAGATGCAAAATGTGAAAAAGGTAAATTGATAATATCATGCCCACACGAGACTACGAGATGCTCAACCTCCACAACAATCTATGCACAGCAGAAAGAAATTCAGTCCGGAAAGGAGAATGACTCAGCAACCAGCGACGGATCTGACAGTGACAGTTCCGACAATGATGGAAAGAAGAAACGCAAACGCAAGGACAAACAGAAAAAAACCAGAGTAAGTCAATAGCTACAACATGTCTCTAGTGATGACATACTCTATCAAAAGGCACCAAAGGCATCAGATATTGACGAGTCGAACCAGCCTGTCAACAAGAATATTCGAGACCTCCACAACCAGTGGATCTGCCACAAAAAACCTGGCTGCGAGAGCGAGTTCTGCTTTGTCAATCCAGCAGATGGTGGATCTCACATTCCACTGACATTTCCTCGACTCGAATGTTGGGCATCAGCAATAGTAAGTACTTTTCTCTACCGTTTCGGCATCTTCTGATCAAGAAAACAGTTGAAAGGACCTGCCACAGCAACACTCGAAAAGCCACCAAACCATTCTCACTTCAGCATGGTCCCTGAGGAGCTCCTGGGTCAGCAGTCAGTTCTCGCATTACGTCATCAGCAGCTCGACAAGCAAGCATGATTGAAAGCTTCAAGCACTAGCAACATGCAAAATACACTTGTCATCAATGTCAACTTTCCTCCAGAGCTTTTTCATACTCTCTGTGCACTAGAACAAGCCCCCACTGTTGCTCTTCCTCCTGTTCTTCGCCCTCCTGCCCCTGTGGTTACATCTTTATTGTCTCTAGCTCAGCTTGCAGCGCCTGGCCCTTGAATGTGTCTCGCCGACTTTTGTGTTGCCTACAAAATATCCGAAACACTCCAGACCAAGCTTCTTCAGAATGGGTTTTCTTCATCGCACTCCTTCCATTTTACCTCATTGGAAGATCTGGAGTCAATTGGGCTACTTCAGGGGGAGGTTGCACAGCTGAGAGATGCTGTTTCATGTTGGTGTGGGGAGTAGTAATCTCTCGTCGCGTTTTTTTCATTCATTATGCTTGCAAGTTGAGTCTTATTTTTTTTGTGGTAACTCGAGCCGAGCATTGCTGTTTCCCAATGTAATTACAGTGCAATCCATTAGTCTGTACACTAGAAATACCCTGAATGTCTCATGTAGCCTTGTGCATCCTCTGGTGTAATAATATCAAGTGCCTCACACACGTCATAAAACATACCATCACCAGGTACTGCAAATAGATCATAGTTCCAACGGATCCACGACTTGATTTTTGAAAAGGCTTCTTCGATTGGATTCAAATCTGGCGAGTAAGGTGGGAGAAACATGATTCGAACACCTGCAATGGGTGAGTGGTAGCCCCAAGTCATCAAATATACTGAGATTTACCGAACTGTTCCACAAGCTCGCGAACATCTGCACCATGGTGGATCTGAGCATTGTCCATGACGAGGACACTATTCTTGCCTGGATATGCTTCACAGTGTGGAAGCTGCATAACAAAGGTGGCAGTTGAAGTAAGGACTACCAGCACAGTTCAAGGTACTCACTACAGAGTGCTTGAGAAAATTGAGATATCCCTTGCGACGCAAAGACCCCTCCACAATGTGACCAGCTATGATTCCATCAACTGTCAATGCTGCAACAGCCGTGACTCGTCGTCCTCGCACAAAAACCCCTCGCATGCTTGCCCGTCGACTTTTTTTCGCCTGACCATGCCTTCAAAATGGTGTACGATCATCCTTCGATGTTTCGTCAATGAAACAAAGCTTGTCAGATGTGTAGTGCGCCATCCTTCGCATGAAGTCAGCCCGAACATCTTCATTACGTTCCTTGGCAACTTTGCGAAGCTTTTTGAGTGAGATGCCAGCATGGTGAAGTTCACGATGAATTGTTGTGTAGTGGAGTGAGATGAAGCGGTTTCATTGCACGAGGCCAGCTAGTTCATCGAGAAACCAGTCGGGACGGTGCTGAACGAGCTCTGTGAGGTATGCGACATCTTCAATGTTCAATGCCCTTGGCCGGCCAATGTATTCACTACGTGGCTTGACAATGTCACCTGTTTCACGATAGAGCTTGCAGATTTGGAGGAAGGTGCGCCTCGAAAAACCAACACATTCAAGAATTTCACGAGCGGTGAGAATTCCCCGCTCGTGAAGGCGGACGGCAGCAAGCTTAAGGTCAGGTGAAATTTTTCTATTACCCATGGTTGTGGTGTGCGATGAATGAATTGCAGAACAAATTTCTCGCTTTGTTTGGCCTGTGGTTACTCTGTCGTTCAAAATAATTCTAAGTCCTTCGAAAGTTATTACATGTTTTGACCTTATGTGGTTGTGCCATTATTTATGCAAACTGCTGTAAATGAACAGGAAATGAAATAGGAAGCTTATCTATATTGGAACAGAAGCAGATCTATGCATCGGACCGGATCGGATCTAAGGTCCGAAGTCCGGAAGAGAAGCGTGGATATTATGGGATATGACAGCTTCATTCACTTTGATGAGCTTGGTATTAGGGTCCATTGGTGTATTCACAGGACGACTGGATCCCATATCAAAGCACTCGAGTATCAATTCAATGTAGCGGCTCTGTGACAGCTTGATCATGTGTTTATTGTGGTCATGAATGATTTCCATTCCCAAAATCCAGCGCACTTCTCCCAAATCAGTAAGCTTGTACTCTGCTGCTAACTGTTTCTTCAGCTCATCTATCATCTTCTTATCCTTTGACAGTATCATTTTGTCATCAACATAGATGGCGACTATAATGATTGTGCCATTTTCGACCTTGTAGAAGACAGAATGGTCTGCATTGCTGTGTGTGAAGCCAAGAGACTCGAAGATGGTACATAGTCTTTTGTACCATGCTTTGTGTGCTTGCTTGAGACTGTATAGAGCATGTTTGAGCTTTCAAACTTGATTCAACGAGTCATGAAAACCAGGAGGGAGCTGTAGGTAAATCTCCTCATCCAATTCACCATTTAGGAAAGCTGACTTGACGTCCATCTGATGTATATCTAGATCGTACTTGGCTGCAAGGGCAAGAAGGACTCAAATCATCGAGAACTTCATGACAGGGGCAAAGGTGTCCATGTAGTCGATCCCTTGGACCTGTGTGAAACCTTTCATGATGAGTCTGGCCTTATAGCATTCAATTTTACCATGTGGGCCATGCTTAATTTTATAGACCCATTTTGAGTCTACAACCTTGTGGTCACAAGGGCATTCGACTTCCTTGTATAGGCCAATCTTCTCGAAGATCTTCAATTCTTTGGTCATCACCATGTACCATAGATCTGTGTCTGGATGATTCATTGCTTCATGGAACGTCCCAGGCTCACCATTACAAGCTACTGTAGCCTTGTAAGCCTCCCCATGTGTCTCTGCAGCCTCAATCTCGCCCACTGCCTCAGGTATGTCTTGTATAACTGGTTCCTCTCTTTGAAGTGTTGACTTCTCATAGGCATTTATGAAGTAGCGAGGATCATTGTCTCGCATAGGTGCATGTCATGCTCATGAGCTGCACCTTACTTCAGGTGGAGGAGCTGGGTGAGGATATGGAGCAGGAGGTGCTATTTGTCGAGGGGCTGAAGGAGTTAATGGTTGAACACAGTTTGTCTCTAATGCATGTGTGTTGTTTGGTGCTGACACTTCCTTGTTCTGGTCTTCAGGCTTGAACTTGACCATGCTTAGAGGAGCTGGCTGTCCATTGACATCATCATCCTCATGGGGAGATTTGGTAGCTGGATTTCCCACTTCTGGTGCGTCATTGTCTGATAATTCTTCTATAATTGTTGACTTATGAAGAGCTTCCAGGCCTTGCAGGTCATCTGTGTTGTGCTTTGCAGCAGTGACCTGTTTCTCTGGGAGAAATGTGTCTATCTTGACACGACTAGGCCCTTGTGGATCTCCTTCATCGAAGATGATGTCTCACAACTTGAGGATGCAACCAGTTGGATGATGCAGGCATACATAGGCCTTTTAATGTTCAGCATACCCAAGGTTGACACATTCAAGTGATTTCACACTGAGCTTCTGGCGTTTTTCATCAGATATGTATACATGGGCTTTGCACCCAAATACTTGGAGATGGGATAATGATGGCTTGTTCCCAGTGAATGCTTTGTGTGGTGTAATATCTCCATCTATTGCATGAGTTGGAACCTGGTTCAATATGTGCACTGAATATAGGATCGCATCACCCCAATATGTGTTTGGCAGTCTGGCGTCTCATAGCAAGCTGCATGCCATTTCAACTAAGGTCCAATTCATCTGCTCTGTGACACTGTTCTCTTGTGGTGTGTATGCATTTGTTTTCTCATGATGGATGCCTTTTGACTTGAGATAGGATGCAAATTGTTTTGATCCATATTCCCCCCCACCATCACTATGAAAATAGTTGGGGCATTCTCCAGTCTTGGTCTCTGCATGTTCAAAGTATCCTTTGGTGAGTGCGAATGTTTCATCCTTGGTCTTCACAAGTTTAACCATGAGATGGTGTGAATAGGCATCCATGAATGTAATGAAGTATCAGAAGCCGGTGCACGACACTATTTCCATGGGTCCACATACATCAGAGTATGTGCGATACAGGACTCCTGGGCTTTCAACATTGGATTTTGTTGGGATTGGGTTGTGGTGTTGCTTGCCTTCAAGGCAAGGCTGACACACTGCCTTATTGTGAGTACTTGAACCCTTTATGTTGATCCCACTGACCATATCTTTCGAAATTAACTGAGATATGGAGTCAAAATTTACATGCCCAAGTTGTTGATGCCATGTGTCCAGAGTTGCACTCAAATGGAGCATGCATGAGGTGAGAGCTGTTATGGGGACATCTGGATCGAGTGGAGCTGATGGTGCTTGCAGAATGTATGCATGTGCTTTCTCACAGGGCTTTACTTGAAGGACGTATAGCAAGTTTTGCTTATGTGCAAGAGTGACGGTCTTTCCCTTTGCAAGGATCTTGCATTGGGAACCATCAAAGGTGACTTCAAGACCTTGTTTTGTGAGGCAGAGAACTGACAGAAGGTTCGCATTCAGGTCTGGTATGTGATAGACTTCCTGCAGGATGGAGTGGATGTACTCGTTTTCACCAATATAGACATTTATTTCAGCACATCTGATACCTATCGCATCTATCAAGCGTCCATCTCCGATGATTACTTGTTTGGGTGGGTTCAGTGTGTGATATTTGATGAAAATTTCCCACTGACACATCATGTTTGCAGATGCACCAGAGTCCACTATCCAATCATCTTTGGATGCAGATGTAGAGTGCCCATGTGCCATGAATAATTGGAGCGGTGTGTCATGGTCTGACGAGATGTGTGCAACCTTTGCAGATAGGTCCATTTTTCCTTTGTCTTTGTCCACCTGCTTCCCACTCTTTGCAGCATCTTCAGCAGCTTTCTTCTGTCGACAGTCCTTCTCCTCATGTCCAGGAATGTGGCAGTATGTGCACTTTTCCTTTGACTTCTTCTTGTCCTTATCCTTGCGCTTAAGCTTATTCTTTTGCACAGCTTTCTTTGCAATGAGTGCAGATTGGCTATTGCTAGCCTGTCATTGCCTTTCCTCCACCAGTACTTGGGCTATGACAGTTTCGGTGGTGAGTTTGTCACTACTGGACATTAGGATTGTTCAAAGGGTGGCATAGGATGAAGGTAAGGATATCACCATCGCAACTGCAACCAGTGAATTGTCAAGCGGCTGACCAAGCGAGGACAGTATGAATGCCTTCTGTCGCATGGTGTTTAGCTGCATTTCCATAGGAGATTCGTCCATCAAGGTACTTCGAAACAATTTGCCAATGAGCTGAGCTTTTGTTTGCTTTCCTCTACCCTTGTATCGCTCACAGAGCTTCTTCCAGGCATCTTCAGCTATTGGCACATAGAGTATCCCATTCAAGGGATCATCTTTCAGCATGAGAGCTATCTGAGCTTGTGCTTCCTTGTTCCTTGCTAACCATTCCTGGTGTTGAACAGGGTGCGTTGTGCTATCTGGCATCTTTTCACTTCCTTCAACAATTCCCCATAGTCCTCAAAGGTCAAGGATTAACTTGACATGGTGTAGGGATTCATTTCTGGCTGGGCTTGTAGAGACTGTTTTTACCTTACCTTATGTTGGAACTTTTGTAGCTTACATAAGCAATCAATCTTTTCACCAGTATCAGTATGAGTCTGAGAGATCAGCAAGTTTTCATCATATTTCCTCTCCTCTGAGCCTTTAGCCTAGTACAGAAACCCTTTAGGGTCGAATAGCAACTAGGTTCTGCAAGACCCAACATTGTTCAGACTCACCATCTGAATTGTTGTACCTTCAACGGTACTTCCATAGTTGGAAATTTGAACCATTGTTTTCAAGGGATGGAATATCATATAGACAATTTGAGGCTTGTGCAGTTCTGCTTGTAGATGTAGAACTGGATGATATGGAAGGGACATTCAAGGATGAAGCAGCTGCACCTGAATGGGCTGCAGACACTGAGGATGTGTTTGACATTTAATACTTGTTTTGGTTGATGTTCCTTTGTGGTACTAGATTGATTCTAAGCACCAGGGCTCATAACCTTTTGTTGGAGGATGTGATGGACGAAGGAAAGATAGAATAAATTCTATAAATGAAAGTAAGTACTCAGTCTCAATAGTCGAAGACTAGGGAGACTACTAGCTGACCTATAAATGAAAGTAAGTACTAGAGTAGTAGTCAGTATCGTAGTAAAGAGTCTACATAAATAATATCATACCTCAGTCTCAATAGTCAAAGACTGAGGTGCGAAGTAATATAAAACTTCTAATGAGCACATAGCATATTATGTAAGTGAGTATTGTTTGTTGTTGTCCGAATCAAAGTTATCACTTATCTATAATCTTTCAACAATTGAATAGGTTGGTCCTTGGCTCATTCAATGTCGTCTTCAGCCTGGTCCTTTATTTGTGAGACACTACAGACTTCAAAGACTGCTAGTTATTTTGACCTTAACCATAAGGCTACCTGTCTCCATGAAGTCCAATGCTAACAGCTCATTCAGATTTCAATAAGCGCAGGTGGTTGGGTAGCCTATGGCATACTCGGATTGATCAGTGTGCTTTCTCTTCTTGGATGTTGTGAGCCATGGAGAGGTGGTCGCGAATGAAGACACTACAAAGCCATGGAAGGTACGACATTCACCCATCGCTCAAGACTCTTTCACTGCACGTGGTTCATCTCCCTATGTGCCACCCAACACATCTTTTGCGTAGAAAGACAAAGGTTCCAGCTCCTCTCATCATTCTGGTGGGCCCCTGTCATCAGTATTGCAACCTCAGCATGCTTTGCAGCCTTACAGAGAAGACAGCAATGATGATGCAGAAAGTGGTCACATAATGGGCATGTGGCAGCCATTCCCAGGTCCAGGTCCCCACAGCTCATATGACTGCACATACATTAGCACACCTCACTAACACTCCAATTCAGGTTTCTCCCGCATTGGTGGCAGTCGCACCCACTATGACTCACCATATGCGATTGTCAGCAAGACTGGGGGGAGCTCAACTTTCACGTTCCCTAGCATGGAACACAAGCACAGTGGGCAAGTGTCTGTTGGCACACCAATGAAGACGATCTATGATGATGAAGAACTACCTACTCCAACTGCTTTCATAGTGAATGTTATGCGCCTTCCTACCCTCATGGGCTCTGGACTACCTACTGGAGCAATGTTGCCACACATGCGCACAAAGAGTCAAACAACAGTTATTATTGGAGATGTAGCTGCATTGAATGCAACACCTGTAAATGCTCCTATGCAGGAGGAGCATCCTTTGATGGTGACCAAGACAAATGGCGGGGAATCAAACAACAGTGATTCTGACCAACCACAGAAGAGACATTGGTACAACATTCGAAGGAATCCTAGGCACAGTGAGGGTGATCAACTGGACAGTGGGGTGAGGTGGAGCCTGAAGGCAGTTCATCTCCCAAGGATTCTGGAAAGTCATTTATCGCTATTCAGGCATGGAAGCCTCAATCATCACAACCCAATACCCATCCACACATTCACAAGGTTACAGTGGCTCAAAAAAGTGTCCCAATGTTTGTAGCTTTCCATGTAATTGCTATATCATGTGTCAATACATGGAAATATGACTAAGCTATAGGGAGGTGTCGGAAAGGTCTACCTCTCAGCTTTATTTCTGTTCCCTATACCGTGGGAAGATAATGACATTATGTAAAGATATGATTATTTTAAAATGATGACTCATTGGGACACTTTTTTGACTTTGAGTTTAACTAATGTAATCTCTATAATTCTAGTACTTTGTGTGACCTCCTTCTGCCCCAATCACTTCTGCCACTCTTCTAAACATATTCTCTATCAATTTTGAGTATTTCTCTTTGCTATTTCCATCATACTCTGCTGTAACACTGTCTCATAGTTGTAATAGCCCCTATGGTGGATCTTGATATGCTACAAGCAATTTCTTGAGTAATTCTTGGGGGTATTCAATAGGATTGATGTCTTGGGTCTATGCTGAACATGATAGAATAGTAATATTATGGTCTTTAAGTTATTTCCCTGAAGGCCACTTGCTGGGGGACCGACATGCTCAGAACAGCAGTCATGAATGTTCGAATGGGCTCCTCCCTCTTGTTTTCAAGACGATACATTGTAAACCCATCCATCACATTATCTATGACGAATAAGCCCCTCTTGAGGCTGACTGCAGCATGCCCACTTGATGGATTTTAGCAATGCGCTCAACAAATGCACCTGGGTATGGCCTTACATGACTGACTGACAGCTAAACTCCCTTGCAACAGTACCATCTATGCCCTCCAATGTAATACTGTGTGACATTTAGTATGATGTGAAAGGGCTGTAATGGGGTCTTACAAATTTCCATCATAGAGGCCAAAAACATAGATGTCACGGTTTTCTGCAAACACTACGGACTTTGGTACTGTATTGTCAAGTCATACTGCAAAGACAGACTGGAGCTGCAAGTTGGCATTGAGCAGGAGAACTTAGACTATCTTGTCTCTCATTCTGACTGTGATTCATGTATTGGCCTCAGAGGAAGTCATCTCAAAACCTGATCCAAGCCTCCTCATGCAAATTTCCTGGAATCTTTTCTGTCCAGCTGTCAACAGAAGGTTTGACTAAGTCCATCTAAACTTATGTCTATGAGACTTTGACACAAAAAAACCATGTAGCCCAGCCCAGTTCCATAACAAAGAGTCTCGGCAGTGGTTGGTCTAGTCAAGGTCCAGGCTGCACAGCTTACAGTTCCTCATTATTCATGATGATGAGATGAACAGGCGAGTTCTTTCTGAGAATTGATATCCCAAAGTTTAACACCCTCAGTACCTGGTTATTCATCAGTGCTGCCCCTCCCTCCAGAGTGATGCATGGTGTATGCTTACCACTGCATGCGATCAATTGCCCGTCATTAGAAATCGCAAGTGTGTGGACAGACCCACTGGGGGTGGTCAGACAAGTAAGAAGCTTATAGCGCTGGTTCGACTTTGCCCTGATCCATCTAGCAAAGAAAGACATGTTGAATTGATGTGACATGGTGTTGTAGTTGCCCGCTCACAGCGTATTTATCGGCTGTTTCTTTTTATTTGTCTTCCAGCATGTGCGATTGCAGTGTGCTTGTTCATTGTTTTGTGTGTTCTTGGTAATTGTAATTGTAATTGTGACTGTTGTTAATGATCTCGAACATGATGAGCATACTTTAATTCAATGTCATAAGACTAACTGGGGCAGTAATATTGATTGGGTTACATTGCCCATCAACGATGAAGCGAATAATTTGTTAAGGGTCTAAGTCACAGTAAGCTTTGGTCATTTTGTTATGTCTTGACTGTTTGTGACATAGTACGTACGTGCCATGTTGTGGTGCTTTCAAGCCCTCTTGCTATGCTCTACAAGTCTTCCACAATTGATGTGCTCAACAGTATATACTGTGAATCAGGTATCTTGCTTTCTTGGCATTCTTCAGGAATGGGTTGTACTGTTCCCTCTGTGATTCAGACAAGGCAGGAATGAAAAAGGACGCTTTTGCCTCTCTCTATTTAGCCATGGCTGATGTAATGAACCTCCAACAAAGTTGAGCCAAGCGGCTGATATGCAGTTTCCTGGAAATGTTCTCACTATTCTTGGTTAGACTTCATGAGATTGGGTGTCTCCTTTATTCATCTTCACAAGGCTTTTTGTGTAGTATGCTGCTGCTCAGCAATTCCATGACAACTCCTCTAGTCATAATTGAATGACTTCCTGGCGCTGCTGTTATGCACTCGAATAGATCTGCTAGGCAGAGCCCTAAGAGGGGCGTCGTCTGCTAGCAGTCGTGACGTAACCAGAAGGGTCCGGTGTAGCAACTGGTGATGGCGACTGTCATGTTGGCAGTCACCAGAGACGCGCGTGTCACGTGACTTGTCGACGGATGTCTTCAAGTCACCTTAGAGTACAGACTGTCGTGTCTGGACAATAAGGGTCGATTGATGTAGACTCTAGCATGAGGAGCACTAGAGAAAAGATACTAGAGACAGAGGCTGAGGGGGCCTCTGAAGGAAGTATGTTCCAGGGAAGATCGAGTAGATTCAAGTTAGAGAAACTATTGTACAGGAGATTGACTACTAATACTATGTAGAGAGGTTTAGGGCAAGGTCACCGTACTGTGGGTAAGGGTAGAGGGGAAGACGAAAAGGATATAGGTACACTGGCCAGTTAGCCATATTAGTAGATGGAGGTCGAATGCGGAATGAGACCGAGAAACGTTGGAACAAACCAACGGTAAATGATACAATGTGCGTAGAGCACGAGTCAGCAGAATCAGATAAGAAAGATAAGGAAAGCCACATTGGTGGCATAAGTCAAGATGAGTCATAGCCCGAGGGCACATGTGTGTGAGGAGAGGGGGATGAGGGACTGGGATGGTCCCGAGGATCCGGTCAATGGATAAGCGATAGAGAAGTGCAAGTCGGAGGCATGTGAGGGCGAGGACAAGGGAAAAATGATAGGGGGCCAGTGGACCGATGTTACTCTGTAACAGCCGCAGTGTTAGAGGCGACATTTTTCTCTTTGTAGCGCAGCTACCCTGTTTGGGAATGTTGAACTTGTACCAAACATAAGTAATGATTGTTTTCACCTAATATGGCTGCAGTTCAAATGTTTGAAGTTCAGTGACTAATGCACTACATTCACCCTGCTCAGATCATAGGTATAGTGTAAGTCATTCTTCTACATGTCAAGAATCTATTTACATCGTGTATCATGAGCCTGGTGCTTCATCAGTATTCTCCCCAGGTAAGTTTCCATTGTACGCCCGATATGCAGGTCACTCTCTCACAGGAAAAAAGCACCAGCACAATGCTTTTCAGAGCATTATGAACACTCAGGTTTCATCCACTCTCAAGCCAAACTTTTTATCCATGTGTTGGCATTACACTATGGATTGATTACTGACAGCTGCATTTATGATGATATCATACTTTTCAGTATCAGCTAACTCTTACCTCAACTACCTTTGGCTTGATATTACCTCTCCTAGTTGGTGGTGGCTGAGTGCTCCGCCATTCTACAATTATGGATGTATAACTCTACATACAGTCAAAATGACCATTGGATTGAATCGAGTCTTCATAAAGGTTTGCAGTGTCATTCTGTGGAAATTTGCACAACTGGATGATGGATCAAGATCTGCAGGATCCTACCACACATCCCCATGCATCCCGAATGCTCATTTCATTGGTACGAAGTAAGTGGATTCCTGATCAATCATCATGTATCTTTCACACACAAATTTTAGCTTAAAGGAAAGTTGAAATTCATCCACAATTGGTGCTGTCTTGAACTTAGTGGAAGCAGATACTCGCTGACTCTCAGAAAATATCTTGTGTGTGGAAGTGTCCACATTTTTGCCTTGAATCTCTTGACCATCGTTTAGCTGATTCCCTCACTGTGATCTGGCAAACATCCTGACCTCGTTCAGTATGATCAGACAAACCTAAACATTTTTCTTATGTGCTGGAATATATTGAGACCCTTCTAGATGGCGCATAGTCTTTTTTCATACAGCGTCAGTGCATGAAAGAGAGAAGGAGAACAAATTGTGGTAAGTTTCTGTTACACACTCGCTACTTATGTCACTTTTCAAATGGGCCAAAGCACCAGTGTGACATTTTTGAAAATGTCATACACACCCAGCCCCCATCCACTGTCAAGACAAACATTTTATGTGATATGTCATCATCACTTGACCACCTGAACAGCTGTGCTTGGTCGTATTGGCACAAAGTACGAAACCAATGTGTTCGTGTCACCAGGAGTGCAAGGTCAATGAGATGTAGGGTGAGTCCATTTTGATTCACTGATGCTCAACCTTTTTTAATACACTTTTTGCAGCCTTAAGTTCAAACTTCAGAACAGCATATTAGATGTGCTTCACACCACATAGTTTTGAACATTGACTCCAGCTCTATGCCTGCTACCCCACTGTTTCATAACACTGTATCTAGTGTTTAGATTTACCATTGCACTGTATGATTACCACACCACTTGCATTTCCCCCTGCTTCTTGTCCATCGTATTTTAATTGTGTCGACAGTTGGTATAAACAACGACCTACTCCCCCCTTGATTTCAGAAAGGACAAGATACATGAGTTTACATGTATGCTATGCTTTGTGATCCTTACAAGAGTAACTTTTGAAAATACACAAGAGAATAATATATTATGCAGACAGGGATGTAACTACAAATGGTACATTGCATTGACGAGGTGTCATATCCCATAATATCCACGCTTCTCTTCTGGACTTCGGACCCTTAGATCCAATCCGGTCCAATGCATAGATCTGCTTTCGTTCCGATATAGATAAGCTTCCTATTTCATTTCCTGTTCATATAATGCTAAACACAGCCTATTTGGTATTTCGTTCTTTCCGTTGTTTCGGCTATATCTATTACTGGTATGATTACTGATCCATTTACCTATGTTCATTTCTGACTCGCAATTGTTAACCTTTGCATATGCTTTCTACATAGCCTCAGATACTGCTTACTGATCTTTTCATTATGCCTACTAGTATATAAACTCATGTATATGTCCTGTAGTACCTCAGTTCAAATATCATCTTAGTTTGTCCTCTTTCTGTCCTCTGGACTTGAGTCCCTCTTACTCTTGTCACCCTCCGAGACTTTGGATAGATTCCAATAGTCTATATCCTTGGCTCTACCTTTGGGTAGTCTTTACTCTGTTAGTTTCTAGTTCGTATATGTCTGGATTAGCCTTATATGCATTTCTGATATCCAGAAGACATCCAGATATACTATGATACTCATCTGGACCTTTGGACATGTTATTGTTAGTACTTTGAAATAAGGGACAGTACTTGGGAAAGGGGCACAGCATATGAGCTGAGGCCAAAGTCCTTTGAATCTGACCCTATGAGAGTACAACCTTAACATGAGGCCACAACATTTGCACCCTTACAAAACTGTTACTTGTACTAAGAGGGTAGCCATAACATGCCAGCATACTGTAGCTGCTGTATCTGAGTGCTCAGCAGCTGTAGACTTGGTTAATATCTACATTGTTTGTGATTGCCTGTTCAGATTTACATGAGAAAGACATTGAGCTACAAATGCAGCTCGCAGTCGATTACTATGAGCGGGCGACCAGTCACTGGGTCAGCATGGCCACTATAGTCACCAAAAAAAGTAGCGGGAGGCTTGATCAATGGTGACGGTTTGAAACTGACTATCTGCACTATAGATGGTTCAGTGCTCATATGTATGTCAGAGACCTGATGACTAGTATGTTTTGCTTATGATCAGTGATTACTACTAGGTACTAGTATGGGTGGGTGAATTAGATGGCTTACATAAGCGAAAATTGAGCACTAATACAACAATTTGACAACAATATTAATGTCACAAACTTTTCGCTCATCATGATCGCTTTGCTTGCAATCTGGAATGCCCTGTCATTCCCACCAATGAGATGTACATCTTGCTCTCATCACTAGTATGGGCGGGCGAATTAGATGGCTTACATAAGCGAAAATTGGGCACCAATACAACAATTTGATGACAATATTAATGTCACAAAGTGTTCGCTCATCATGATCACTTTGCTTGCAATCTACCACACTTTTACCTTAAATTTTCCCCAAGCATGAGAGTTCTCGCATCAGGACTATCATTGGCATAGACATGGTCAATGATGTTCCCCAGGGCATGAGAGCGTGGGTGACATATGTTGTCCTTGGCCTAGGCTATAATGAAGGTGAATATTTCTTCCCGCTCACTTGTTGCTGTGGAACTCAATTGGCAAAATAGCAAACCAGGATTCTTCCTCCTGTTCTGATGAGCCTGGTTACTTGGCATTTGAGGCAGCTTTCCAATGCTTTATAGACTCATCACTTGTAGAAGGTTGGCAGGTCCAATGTGTTCACACTTGAATCGCTCATGAGTCATGACATGCAGGGCCTCGGACTCCTCAAAATATAGAGCCATTCTCGTTAGAGGTGCTGTGGATGAGGTTCCCAACACCCTAATATGTTTTGAAGGTCAATGGTATGGCTTGAGCTGTTTTGTATGCATCGCACTAGTCTTCTGGCGACTCAGAGAAAGTGATTTGGACTCCATAAGTCATTCAATAATATGATCAATTGAACTGACTTATTGTTTTAAATTATTCTTATAATACAAGATCTAATAAGGTTACAGATTTCGAGATATGGAGCAGGGGCTTGATAGATGATTATAATCGATTCACAGATTCTAACCTGGGAAGGACAAGACCTGCACAAGAAAGTCCATCTGATGAAATGTAGAAAAACAGTTGAGCAAGGGCAGTTACACATAGGGACAATGTTCAGACTTAGATGAGAAAGACTTGGCTGATGAGTTTTGAAAATGTAGAGATGATTGCCTGATTACAGTGAGGCAAACAGCTGAATGAGCATTGCGAGATATTCATCATGTAAGAAGACTCGTGTGATAAAAACTTGTCTGATCACGCTGAACATGCCTTGTGAGATTCCAGCACGCAAATCTTGAAACACTGACAATCACTGTCTTCTTAGATAGATGATCTATAGATAAACACCTATAAAAACAAATATCTCCACGGTCAGCGATTCAGACAAATACCAATGACTGATAACATGGTCGTTCATGGGTGGCTAGTTGTATACTACCCAAGATATGTTCAGCTAAGGATACTTCTGCAAGATCAGTAATATGATGGTCAATCCAATTTATGGACTTGACAGAAAAACAAACAGATAATGGTCAGCCCAACAGTATGG
>MU172299.1:132205-143325 GCA_016695485.1 Suillus hirtellus
AACAAATATTCCCTTAGCCTTAGTCCAACTTCAGATAAAAGGGAAAAGGGTTTCATAGTGGTATTTCAGGGTATATGACTCATGAGAGAGTATTGGTCATCCATGCACCGAACCAGTTTGGTGCAGGTCATCGCATATGGTGAGTCATAGTGGGTGCGACTGCCACCAATGCGGGAGAAACCTGAATTGGAGTGTTAGTGAGGTGTGCTAATGTATGTGCAGTCATATGAGCTGTGGGGACCTGGACCTGGGAATGGCTGCCACATGCCCATTATGTGACCACTTTCTGCATCATCATTGCTGTCTTCTCTGTAAGGCTGCAAAGCATGCTGAGGTTGCAATACTGATGACAGGGGCCCACCAGAATGATGAGAGGAGCTGGAACCTTTGTCTTTCTACGCAAAAGATGTGTTGGGTGGCACATAGGGAGATGAACCACGTGCAGTGAAAGAGTCTTGAGCGATGGGTGAATGTCGTACCTTCCATGGCTTTGTAGTGTCTTCATTCGCGACCACCTCTCCATGGCTCACAACATCCAAGAAGAGAAAGCACACTGATCAATCCGAGTATGCCATAGGCTACCCAACCACCTGCGCTTATTGAAATCTGAATGAGCTGTTAGCATTGGACTTCATGGAGACAGGTAGCCTTACGGTTAAGGTCAAAATAACTAGCAGTCTTTGAAGTCTGTAGTGTCTCACAAATAAAGGACCAGGCTGAAGACGACATTGAATGAGCCAAGGACCAACCTATTCAATTGCTTCCTTATTGCAGTGAAAATGAAAAAAAAACAAGATGCTAGATTATTAGGACTTGATGCAGTTGGGCGAATTAGCATGGATAGCGGGCGATGAGCAGGTGATGAGTGGGCAATGGGCAGGCAATTCATTTAGTCTGTCCACAAAACTTGAAATTTCGTCTTCACATTTTGTCCCTGGTTGCAATCATCAAATTTCCCAGGCGTCCAATTGTCGCACACAACTTGAAATATTAGCAAGCATGTGGTCATATCCCAATTTTCAAGTTTTGTCTGGAGTTTTATGTGAGAATGAAACTTCAAATTTAAGCAATCACATAAAATATGATTATATTTCTTATTGTCACTGACATATTGTCGATGGGGATATGGTGGTAAAAACTTCATGTTTTGTATTCTGCACAAAACACTGCCAAATTTTAAAGTTATGTTTCCATCTTTATGTTAGTTTACATTTCAAATATTTTCTTCACATTTTACACAACATATAAACCTCTCCTGAATATTGATGACCCCGATGTGAAGGCAGACACTATACAAAAGCTCAACCACCATATCTATAGGTTCATGATGATGTTCAGCATATCAGCATAATAAAAACAGAGACATGCAACCAATGCATAAGGCAATGTACATCATCTCTAAACTACTACAGCCACATAAGCATAAAAAGAGGGGACCCTATATTGGCAGGTAAATATATGCACCGGATGCAGCAGTAAGTACTTAGCATGCTGACCTCAGTCTTGGTTCACAAGACTGAGGGAGAACAATATCGTCCTTGGAAGTTTATTAGAACAGGTTGAGAGGTAGAATGACATGGGCAGGTCTTGAGTACCAGTCTTTGTCATCGTCACTATACTTTGTCATCATTCGTCATTGCCCATAGCACTTTCCTTCTTTATATTTGTCACATGGATTACATATATAATATGCACCTTCTTCATTAGGCCATACCTCAGTTGTTGTCTTCACACACTGAGGTATGGTTCATTGTCTCTTATCTTTCTACTGTCTCTTACTACAACTTCATAGTGTGTTTTGTGTATTAGGTACTAGCAATGTTTAGTCATTGTCTTCACACACTGAGTGTGTTTCATGTCTTAGCTTCTAACAATGGGAGTATCAAGAATGATTGTGAATATAAAATAGATATATAGAATGGATTGTGATGCTGACCAAGTTCATCTGTAAACTACAAATTTCCCCACAGACATCAACATTTTTGACAGTTTCCCACAGTAACCCACAGAGGGACAGTGCTCACAGCACAATTCTCTGGGGCATCAAATTTTTTCGACAGTAACCTACAGTAACCCACAGCAGGACAGCACTCACAGCACATTTCTCCCAGGCATTGAATTTTTTTCAACAGTGACCCACAGACAGACAGCTCACAGGATGTACAGCCTCACAGTGTTTGTCAGTAAAATAGCTACCTTGAGCACTAGTAGTAGTAGTACCTGAAAGTACCTAGTAAAATTAAAATTTAACAAGTGGACCAGTCACCTTAGGACATTGCATCTGTTTTACAATCACTTACAATAACAGTCTGTATACTACGCTCACCATTGTCTTCTCCTCACCTACATGAATTTGTTCCACAAGATCAAACATTTCATACTAGAAGTCACACAATTCAAGTGTTGAGATGAAACAAAATTTTATGTCCATATTTACTATACTACTAGCCTAGTACCAGTACTGCTAAATACAAACTATTTGACACAATTTGAAAGAAGGGATGAGGCATCAGTCCAACTGGATCATTAGCTGACAGCAGGATGTGAATGAGTCTATGATGAGGTTAGTTGGTAGTGTATACATAATAAGAGTACTTAGCAAGAGAACCATGTGCTGGCTGATGTGAAAGACCATGTTTTTTGAATGTGACACACATATGGCCTAGTCCTACATCAGCCTTGTTAAGCTTCTGCTTGGAAATGACAGACTTGTATCTTGAAAGACTGGTCATGACCTCATGCTCTTGCATGATGCAATCAGCAAGTTTTTTCTCTGCATTAACTATATTGTGTCGGGCCCTTGCAAGATCCATAATAAGGTTGGCTTCACAGTTGTCAATGTCATTGATGGTCTGTACACACATTAATGAGCAGTGCCTAGTAAGAGTTGGATATCAGTCATTTACCATTGACCCAATAGCATTGACCACATCGTACAAGTCAGTGATTCTGCTACTGGGAGGCTCACTGAAAGTTCAGCTTGCTTGCCACTTATTGGAGTTTTGCAGGTGCATATTTGACAACAATGGTATGTCACTAGAAATATTTAGGTGGATTGGTACATTGGACATGGGTGTTTTGAGAATATGGCTTATTGATTCCGCATGTTATTACTTACAGCTCCCTTGGAATCTCACACATCGATTGTACTACATATGACATTCCAGTGTCCTTCATGCAGGAAAGGTGGTTTCAAGGATGATGTAGCCATTGCTCTGCACATGAGCCAACCTCGCTCTGGCTGCAGTATATGGCTGCAGGATTTGATATGCTTGTGCTCTGAGTCTGATATGGACGATGAACCTGTGAGTACTAATACTATGGATGATGGACCACATACTATTCCTAACATTGAGACTGGTGGTTTTGGAGATTAGGATGAGATGTTTGGAGGGAGTAGTAGTGAGTGCCAGGCTTACAAAGAGAGGACACCAACTTGTAACTCAGAAGTCATCGACTTGTATCCTGACTGTGCTTGATCATATGGCAGGGGCTACATGTTCCTCAATGTATTCAATTCAGACAGGAACAGCAAACACTGTGCAATGAACCCATATTATCCATTCAGTGGCCAGAAAGACTGGGAAGTTGGGTCATGGCTACTTCACTCTAGATTAAGCATGGGGAAGATAGACGGTTTTCTTTCGCTTGACATGGTGAGTAATAAATTCTTTTTGATAACATACAATTTTTGAAGGTGTCTTCTTTAGATAAAGACCCTTCCATTATTGTTCCATTTGGCCAAGGAACTGCATGGCAGAGCAGAAATAGTGCCTAGTGGCCTGTGCTGGATGTCTCAAGTAGTACCTACAGCACATCCCACGAAATTGCCCATTGTCTTGTATTGGTGTGATCCCTTAGATTGTATTTTGGGCCTTCTCAACCACCCTGCCTTTCATGATCATCTAGACTTTACACCTCGCAGGGTGTATAGCACTGCACAGCAGCTGTGCCATGTATATTCAGAGTGGACGACTAGTGATGATGCATGGAATATGCAGGTATGTATAGTTTCATCTGTGTGAGTTGTTGTACTTATAGATTTTCAGACAGTTGGCCCTACCAAGAGGTGCAACACTCCTGGGGGCCATCTTATCATCTGACAAGATGAATATATCAACCATGATGGGTGACAGAGTTGCACACCCCCTTCTGATTAGTCTTGCCAACATAGGTATGTCCATGTGACTCAAGTCGTCTTTGAGTGCCTTTGTGCTTACTACTCTACTTCCCATCCCAAAATTCATCTACAAGAAAAAACACATGCAAGGCATACTTGAGGATCGTGTCATATCCCGCGTTCTGGACCCGGACCTATCACACATATCATTTCCAGATATCCAGATCTGACCTGTATCTAACTTCCATGCCTTATCCCTTTGTATGTTCCTACTCTGGTTAGACTATATCATTTTCCATACCTTGTTTCATTTCCACCCTTTATTTTCCTTTGATCTAATCTCCAGGTTCATTTACTATTTTCCAATAGACTAGCATTTGACTTTTCTATATGCTCTATCCACCGCTTTGTATAGCTTTGGACTTTGCATCTCAGTAGTATATAAACCCTGTAGAATCTATGTATATCCTTAGTTTGAATATTATATTAGACTCTGCTCATTCCTTCCTCCACCTGACTTGAGTTATCCTCTTGTCGACCTCTGCTCATCTTAGGATTGATTCCTATCGGCTTGTCACCTCTGCCTCTACCTTTGGTAGTCCTCCACTGTTTCCTTTCTAGTTTGGACTTTGTCTGGATTAGTCTTATCTCTTGTTCCTGAACATCCGCCAGAATTCCTGCGCATCAGACATTGGACTCCAGACATCACCCAATGCCCTCCAGACATCATGCATAACCTTCAGATATTGTTTGACAGCCTTTGGAAGTTAGGGGCATGTACTCGGGTAAGGGGTGCAGTGCACGAGCTGAAGCCAAGCCCTTTGGATTTGACCCTTGAGCACATTCTTAACAGTCTATCGGGTCAGTGTTGGGTTAGGGAAATGATTGTTGGGTATAGTGAGTGGTATGCAGAAAATCAATAATGACAGGAGTTTCAGATGGAAGGAGTGGTAATATTCACAATGTCAACTAAGAACTACGAAAATATTGGGTTTGACCACAAAGTGTTGGGAAATGGCTCCCTACTACTTGGATGATGAATATGCTATGTGGAAACCAATATATATATAAGTATGTAGAAATCTGGAACCCTATAGGGGATAGTAGTGGCCAAAGAATTTTGGGTCCAATGTACATGTAAATAAGCACGAGGCACTGCAGACTATGGGAAAACATATAATAGCACTGGCTACGACATAAGTAATGTGCGAAATAATCAACTACGCACCTAGTGGGGCTAGCTGACAAGACAAGACATGGATAGGACAAGTGCATGGGAAAAATGTCGGGTCTGATGCAGCCAATGTGTCAGGTCTGCTGGTCAAAGCATCAGGTTTGGCAGATATGCATCAGGTTGCATCAGGAAGTGAATATCGAGTGAAGAACATTTGATGTGATGTGTGAAATGGCTGAATACAAGCCTAGCATGGGCTTGAGTGCTACAGTGTGCCTACTCACTTGTGGTGGCTTCAAAATTGGGCATTGAGCTTGTCCTTGCCCACCAGTTCTTTGGACCACTTGAATGGATGATCAAAGAAGAATTTATGGCAGGTGTTACAATCACCGTACTACTTACTTTTACTCTTTTACCTTCAATCGTCACATAGCAGACTATCTGCTTTCCTAGCTTTCTTGATGTTTCCTTATTTCAATCCTTGTACTTTTATCTCACAATTGTCTCAGTCCATGTGCACATGGTATCCTATTTAAGCACGTTGTAGAAACAACAATACTGAGAGGAACAAGGATGCTCCTGACAGTATCTATAAAAAGTTGTGAGGTCGCGCGTTGCCTAGTCTGCGTTACTTGAGGAGACAAATGCGTTCGACCCTAGGGGAGGCGAGTGCTGCAAAGATCTAGAGGTACGCGCTTCAGTGAAGTGTGAGAAAGCGCAGGTGTGCGCAAGGCGCGGGAACACGCGCGCGTATTAGCGCGAAGCGTGGGAAAGCGCGCGCGCGTATGCGGAAATGATAGATAGACTTGACTTAAGTGATAATATGGTGCAGGAGATGTGAGAGCGCGAGATCTAAGGGAATAGGTTTCTACTATGTTCTCCTAAGTAAGTAAGTAAGTAGTAATAGGTAAAAATGGGAGGTAAAGTAAGGTAAAGTGTAGTATGTACTGCTGGTGCTTATATAGCGCGCCTAAGCGCGGTCATGCGGAGCCGAAGCGCTACTGAGTAGGTATGTAAGATATATATAAGTGAGAATCCATGATAAAAATAAAGATGGAATAATATGCTAATAAGGAAATGGAAATATACGCACTAGGGAGCTTGGTGGTCAGTGGATGGATGCATCTGGATGGCTGGCGCTATAGGGCGCACAAGCGCGGGAACGCGTGCGCGTGTATACATCGCGAAGCGCGGGAATGGTGCGCGCATGGCGCGGGAAAGCTGCGCCTCATATAGGAATTGCTGTGGATAGCACACAGAGTAATGCTATGAGTTCGTGCTGTATACTCCTTGATGAAAACTACCATATCACGCCATGAGAGGCATGATTCTCTACAACGTGTATTACTATGTAGAACTTCACTTCAATCTTACTAGGTTTTGACCTGAATCTTCTCTTGCTTAAGACCTCCAATCTTAAGTCGTCTGAACTGATCTCTTAGTCAAAGCACTCCTTTGACTAAGTCTTAGAAACCTCTCTTGTTTGAGAGACCACTGAATCTCAGCAACTAGAAAGCTCTGTTGAGCCTTTACTGATTAGAACTATCCTAGTTCGTAACAGCAGGTATGGAGGATTTCCCCTGCTAAGGAGTGAGCAGGATCTGCGAACTGCCAATTCCACCAAAATGGTTGGTGAACTGTTACGATCACGCTACTCTTTTCTCTCCTCTTTTCTCTCTTTCCTGTATTCGCTCATTAGCTTCCTTCCTCTTATATCGACTATTTCACTTTCTCACATTTGCCTTGGTCCGTGCGCACATATGACCTTATTTAAGCACGTGTATTATCACTTAGATACTTCACTTCAATCTTACTAGGTTTTACCTGGAACTTCCTTCGCTTAAGACCTCCACTCTTAAGTCGCCTGAACCGATCTCTTAGTCGAAGCACTCCTTCGCCTAAGTCTAAAGAACCTTCTCTTATCTGAGAAACTATTCGAATCTCAGCAACCAGACGGCTCTGTCGAGCCTTTGCTGTTAGAACTATCCTAGTTTGTAACAAAAGATTGAAGTCACGAAACCAGGCGCGTATATCCATATGAGCCCAGACCAGAACACCAGAAACAAGAACAGAAGAACAAACTGACGTCGCTGACACCGAAACTCCAAGCCCTATCCCTTGGAACCCAGATACCACCATTGAACATGTCCTCGAAACCTTTCGAGTTCAAGATCAACCACCCGCCCGTCTTCGATGGCGACAGAGATAAATCAAAATCTTTTTTGCTGTCCTGTAACGCTTACATGGACATCAATGAAGACATCTACAAGACAGACACCCAGAAGATCATCTTCATCACCTCTTTCATGAATAAAGGAAACGCAAGATCTTGGAAAGAAGAATTCCTCAATGATGCCCAGGCGAACACCTCCGCTGGACAAAGGAAGGGGTACGGAACCATGAAAGAATTCAAAGAGAGCTTTGATAAGGCTTTCGGACCAGTGGACCCAGCTGGTACCGCACTAGCCAAGCTCCTTGAACTGAAACAAGGACCAGAAGGACTTCAGACGTATATCGCTGATTTCCAAAGATTGCTCGCTCAAGCAAAGATCAAGGAGGAGCACATGAAGATCTATCACTTCGAAAATGGTCTTAACGACAAACTATTGACGAAGATGTATAACGCTGGCGGAGTACCAAAGAACCTTGACGACTTCATCACCGCCATCGTTGACCTGGACAACTGTTACACCAGACTCCAAGTGCGAAGAGGAAGAATTCCCCAGAAGCAGATTTTCAAAAAGAACACTCGCGGGGATCAGAGATTTGTTCCCGCCAGAGATAAAGATGCCATGGTGATTGATAGGTTGACTGATGAAGCAAAAGCAGAGTATATGCGCGTGGGCAAGTGCTTCAATTGCCATCAGATCGGGCACCGAGCACGGGAATGCCCGAAGAAGAAGACCCAGAAACCCACAGTCAGAAGAATGAAAGAAGAGGAAGACGAAGAAGAGGAGGCTAGAAGGATTGCCGAGGATTTTTAAGCAGAAGAGCTACGTCGACGGTAGTGTCTCCAGAAGAACCTGTACGACTAATACGAGCAGTAGGAGAAAGAAAGGAACTTCGTGTCCCCATCACTCTCGTATCCAGAAAACAGAAAAGCGTCGAAACAACCGCGGTAATTGATTCCGGAGCTGCCGGAACCTACATTTCCGAAGACTTCGTAAAGGAAAACAACATCAGAACAAGAAAACTTGAAAAACCCTTCCATATCAGAACAGCAGACGGAAGCTATTTTTCCAGTGGACCGGTGGAGCAGTACTGCGTCCTTATCGTCAAGATCGACCAACGACTCATGGTCGGAAAGTTCAATATCACTCGATTAGGAAAAAAGGACCAGATCCTTCTTGGAATCCCCTGGTTATGGGCAATGAACCCAGTCATCGACTGGGCAAAACAAACCGTCTCCCTTCCTCGGACTCCCAAATCCGACATCATCGAACGATATGTACAACGGAGTTCAAAGAAGAATTCTCCCAAAGAAGAACCCGTGATCAGCAAGTTCGATACAAAGGAGGACGTATGGAACGCGTCACCGGACTCCTTGACAGAACTTACTGACGAAGGGGAATACCTTCGACAGACGGAGGATGTACAAAAATTCAGTAACAAGGCGCAGGAATTTGCCTTGGAAGAAAAGGAAAAGAAGAAGAAAACATTCAAAGAACTGGTACCGGCCTATCTCCATGATTTTTCTGACGTATTTGCAAAAGACGGCTTAAAGGAACTTCCTCCAGAAAGACCCGGTATCGACCATCGCATAGAAACGAAAACCGGTTTTTCCCTGAAAACGTCTAAAATCTACCCGCTTTCTCATAATGAACGAATTGCCGTTAAGAAATTCATTGAAGAAAACCTCGCTAAAGGATTTATTGTCAAATCAAAGTCCCCTCAAGTGAGCGGGTTCTTTTTCGTTGGAAAGAAAAGTGGAGAACTGAGGCCCTGCCAGGATTATCGGTTCCTGAACGAGCAAACCATCAAAAACGCCTATCCCCTCCCTCTCCCTTCATCATTGGTCGAACGGTTATACGGTGCACAGATCTTCACGAAAATTGACATTCGGTCCGGATATAATAACATCCGTATCCACCCTGATGACAGGTGGAAAGCGGCATTTATAACCGAAGAAGGACTTTTTGAACCCACGGTCATGTTCTTCGGTTTGTGTAATTCCCCGGCGACGTTTCAGGCATACATGAATAACACCTTCCAAACCGAGATCAACGAGGGGTGGCTCATCATCTATATGGACGATCTCCTTATCTTCTCCGTCTCTCCAGACGAACATCGTACTAGAACTCGCACAGTCCTGAGCAAGCTTCAACAAGAAAAGCTCTTTGTCAAACCAGAGAAATGCACGTTTGACGCCAAGGAAGTGGAATACCTTGGAATGATCATTTGCCCAGGAAGCATTGAAATGGACAAGGGAAAGACTGCTGGAATTTTGGAATGGCCCGTTCCTAAAACGGTCAAAGAAGTTAGATCCTTTTTAGGTTTCTGCAACTTTTATCGGACATTTGTCTCCCACTACTCCGATATTGCTCGACCACTGATTGACCTTACAAAAAAGGATACCCCGTTTTCCTGGACCCCACTCTGCGACACGACTTTCCAAAAGTTGAAAGACTGCTTCACTTCTCATCCAGTGCTCCAGAACCCCGACCCTTTGAAGCAATTCGCTATTGCTACCGATGCTTCTCTCGTAGCCTCCGGAGCAGTTCTTCTCCAAACCGACGATAACGGCATCTATCATCCGTGTGCCTACCTGTCCCAGTCGTTTACCCCGCCAGAACGAAATTATCCTATTCATGATCGAGAACTTCTTGCTATTATTCACGCCCTTACTCATTGGCATCATTATCTTGAAGGGCACCCCTCTCTGGTGATCGTATTCACCGACCATATGAATTTGCTTTACTTTCGCAAAGCGGAATGGCTGTCTCGACGACAGGCACGATGGCAGCTTCTCCTGTCCTCCTACGACCTAGAACTGCACCATGTCCCTGGTACCAAACTCACTGCCCCCGACGCTCTTTCCAGGCGTCCAGACCATGGAATCGGAGCCGATGATAATAATAACTCGGTGTTACTCCCTGATTCCTGGTTCGTACGAATGATCGATGATGACCTTCGGGCAGCTATTGCTTCTCCCGACCCGCTCCTTGACCCCGTTTTCTCCGCCACGCAAGATGCCCTGAATGGGCTCTGCCTTCCCCCGATGAAATCCTCCCTTTCCGACTGGCATATCGACAATGGCGTTTTGTCCTACAAGGGCCGTGCCTACATTCCCCCGTCGTGCCGACCTCAGATACTGCAGAAGCATCATGATCACCCATCGGCCGGCCACCCCGGCCGCTTTAAAACGGAAGAATTGGTTAAACGCGAGGCATGGTGGCCCGGGATGGGCACCTATATTAGGAACTACGTTGACGGTTGCGCTCTTTGCCAGCAAATGAAAGTGGATACACACCCCGTTTCCCCTCCCTTGACTCCCATCGCAACCACCGCCACCCGTCCCTTCTCCCAGATCTCCGTTGACCTTATCACAGATCTCCCGGTCTCCTCCGGCTTCGACAGCATCATGGTCATGGTAGACCATGGTCTTAGTAAGGGGGTGATCATCATTCCATGCCATAAAATGATTTCTTCCGAAGGAGTGGCTAAACTTTTCCTGAAACACGTCTTCAAACGATTCGGTCTACATGACAAAGTGATCTCAGATCGAGGACCCCAGTTCTTGTCCAGATTCTCCACCGAACTAGCGAAACTCCTCAAATATACACTCGCACCATCTACTGCCTATCACCCTCAGACCGACGGACAAAC